>JAJHZJ010000031.1:6064821-6232091 GCA_023548195.1 Bettongia penicillata ogilbyi
GCATAGGGTATGAATGACTGAGCCTTGGTAAGATGAGACAGTAAGGTCAAAGGGAATATTATAAGGTTCCTGGGGTACCCTCTGGTCTGCCATCTTAACTTTTGGAGTGACTGCTGGGGCACAGGTGGGGTAGCTAGAACTGGAGAGAAAATAGACTGAAACAAAAGCAACTCTTTCTTGGAAAGGGCAGCTGGGTGGTGCAGTCGATAGAATGCCAGACTTGTAGTCGGTGAGATCTGAGTTCAAATCCAGCTTTAGACACTTATTGGCTGTGTGACCCTGTGCAAGTCACTTGACCCTGTTTGTCTCAGTTTCCTCATCAGTAAAATGAGCTGGAGAAGGAAGTCACAAACTGCTCTAGTATAGATATGACAACAAAACTCCTTGGAGAAGAGGGAAAGAGTTGAGAACAGAGAGCTGGGACTCCATTCAGGGGCAGAGGAATGAGGGAAGAGAGTTTACCCACAATTTGATTTATCCCACCTATTTGCCTAGCCTCATCTATGTTCCAGCCAAACAGAGATGTTCTCCATCCCCTTTTCTTGTCTTAGCCTTTCTATGCCATTGTTTATTTGATCTGTACTTGAAATGAGCTCCCCTTTCTTTCTTGCTTCCCTCCTTCAACATCCATACATACATATTCACACATACACACCATCTCTATGAAAAAAGTGCTCATCTCTCCTCCTTGCTCCCTTGGGCAAATCACTTCTGTTCTACAGGCCTTGGTTTCCTCATCTGTAAAATGAGGGTGTTGGATTAAATAGTCCTTAAGCTCAATTCAAACTCTCAATTTGTGATCTTGTGTGATTGATCCTGTGAGATGTTAAAGTCCCTTTCTTCTTTAGTGATCTAAATCAAGATGCTACCTCCTCCAAGCAACTTTCCTTGAGTCTTCCCTCACTCCTGTCTTCACATTTGGCTCATCCTGCCTCACCCAGAGCTATGGTTGACCTGGGCAGTGTCCTGAAAATGGAGGTTCCTCTCAGAACCAACCAATCAGAGGAAGGGATGTCCAGAAAGAAGATATCTTCCAAGATGAGAAGGATCCTGAGATAAATTGCTTTTCCATCATGAGAAGACTTTTGAGATGAATTACTCTGCCTTGTTATGTAGCCTTTTGATAAGTATTTGTTGAATTGAATTAATGCTGCCATTTCCCTTAATTCTCCCACTTTCATTCACCTCACTTTGCTATACATTATCAGCTCTTTCTTCACCTAAAGATGCTCCTTCATCTACAAGAAAAGAATGGATGAGACGCCCTCCCTCTCCCAACTAAGAGTCTTTTCCAGCTCTGCGATACTAAGATTCTCTGAATGCATAATTCTGAGTCTGTGATTTGAGTCCACTATTCCAAGATTCTGATTCTAAAATCTGATGAGTCTATGGGTCTGATAGTCTCTGATGTTTTATTCTCAGATGCTCTGTGTTTCTCAGCATTTCTAAGAATCTGGGTTCTCTGATTCTAACATTCTAATCCAGGCCTATAAGTCTCTTCCAAGCTCCATCCTCTACACAACAGATGTCCTATCAGTGACTTGATGATTACCACAGTCTCCTCATTGGTCTCCCCCAAAACCTTCTTGAATTCAGAGACTGTCTCATGCTTGTTTTTGTATCCTCAGTCCCTCTTGCAGTGCATGGAATATTAAGTGATTAGTAAATGTTTGCTGAGTTGTGTTGAATGGAATTGTCATCTTTCTCCTCCCCCATCCATTTTCCATATGTTGTTCAGTTGAGTCTGACTGAGTCTTTGTGACCCCTGTTTGTGAGTTTCTTGGCAAAGATACTGAAGTAGTTTGCCATTTCCTTCTTCAGCTTATTTTACAGATGAGGAAACTGAGGCAAACTGGGTGAAGTGGCTTGCCAAAGGTCACACAGCTAGTGAGTGTCTGAGGCCACCTTTCAACTCACAAGCCTGACTCCAGGCTTGGTGCACTATCCACTTTGCCACAAAGCTGCCTTATTTTTCACATACCTACTCAAATAAGGCCCCTTCCAGCCCTGATGGTACATTATTTGTTCCAGTGCCCCTGCTAGCTCTATGTTCTAAGGCTTGCAAAGTGCTTTACAAATGTTACCCCTTTTTTTCCACACAACCCTGGCAGGTAAGTTCTACTCTTATCTCCATTTTGTAGATGAGGAAAGTGAGGCAACCAGAAGTTAAGCAACATGACTAGGGTCCCATACCTAAGAAGTAAATGACTGAAGGTTCGATCAGTTAGGTCATTTACCATTGCTTCTAGGTCTGTCATCTAGAATTGGATAGAACGAGTCTTATCTTTCTTCCATATGATAGCCCTTCAAAGATATCTTTCCACCTTCTTTTCTTCTTCTTTAGACTAAACATTCTCCTTCCCAAAATAATGAACACTAAAGGCTAATTAAGTGTATGCTGGGCTTTTGAACTGAATGGTGCTTGAGATGTCATTCACGCCTGCTCTCTCATTTTATAGACAATCAGTGTTAAAGAAGTCACATGACTTGTTCAAAGTCACACAGACCAAATATGAAGTGCTAGATCAGGATTCAAACCCAAGTTGTAGAATTTTAAATTTGGAAAGGGCCTCAGGGGTCACCTTGTTCAACCTGTGTCACAGCGGAATCCCCACTTAACATGGCTGACAAGGGGCCATGTCACTTCCTGAAGCCTGAAGACATCTAGGAATGGGGTATCCACCATCTCCTGAGGCAGACCATTCCACTTGGGGGTTAAGACATTGGGCCTAAATTGGTCCTTTTACAACTTCTCCCCAATCCTCCTGGCCTCCCTGGGGCCAAGGAGAACAAGTCTGGTCTCCTTTCCCCTTGTATCATATATCTCTCTCCAAGTCTTCTCTAGGCTAAATATTCCTGGTTCCTTCCACTGAATAAATTCAAGTCTCTTCACTGGCTTGGTTGCTCTCCTCTGACTGTCTTCCGCTCAATGTTGCTTCTCTAGCTGGAGTGCAATCAGAGGGGATAACAGGTCCTCCCACTCCAGGTCCCAGGATTTTTTTTTTTTTACTATAACATCATGCTACTTTCCAGTGTTAATGGTTGCTATTATTCAAGACCAAGGCAAACACCTGACTTTAAAGGTATGTTGAATTCCTCCCTGAGCCCGAAGAGGCAAGCCATGGTCTGAAATTGGGGAAGAGACCACAGCTGAAGTTTGTCTCTTCTCAACAGACAGGTCTGGGCAGAGCGTAGGCAGCTTTACTTGGGGTCTCAGGTCAATAATCTCAGGACACATGAAAGCCCTCATTGGGCCCCAGCTAGAACAAAAAGGCATAGGGAAATTATCTGGAGGCTCTTGGTGGCTCAGCATGACTTAGTGTGTGACAGGACCACTTCAAAAATGTGAGATTTTGGGCTTCATGGCTAGTCACAGTGTTCAGAGAAGAGGCAGATGGGACTCACTGTCCTTGTTAAATTCCACCAGGAGTGCTCAGTTGTGGGTGATGCCTTTTAGGGGGGTCACTGAGAAGCTGGAAAACCTCCAGAAAGTCAGGGTAGGTCAAGAAGGTCCAAAGTCACTAGAAGCTGAAAGGGGCTTGTGTTTGTCCTTCATCGCCGAAGAACACCATGCCATCAGAGAAACGATGACATGACTTGCACTTGACTTTGCTTTGAGTGAGGGAGGGCTATGCAGCTCACCAGTCTCACTTCTCCTCCAGAGCCATCTGAATCCAGTGACCAGACATTCATCAGGATGACTGGAGACGACCCAGGATGCACTGGGAGACCTTGGGCCCTTTAGGCAGAGGCCTTTGCAGGTACTCACTTAGGGTGAGGCAAAGCATATTCATTGAATAGGCCTGTTTAAGAAGGAGCCAGGGCATAACCCTTTTAATGAGGCCAAGAAAAAGAAACACATCAGGCTAGGAGGGAAAAAGGAATAGCTACAATTGATAATGACTGTGAAGCCCTTAGGCAGGGGTCCATCAGTGTCCCAGTTTCAGAGTGCAATAAGTTTTAGGTTTTATGAAGGGAAGGGAACGAAAGGGGAAAGGAGAGGGGTCAGTAAAACCTGTCAGCTGGGCATCTTTTCATTCAAATTTACCGTCCTTTGGAAAGGAGAAGGAAGGGGAGGGGGAGGCAGACAGGAGACGAGCTGAGTTACCCAACTAGCTGGGTTCCCATTCACCCAGCTGCATCTACTCACAGGATTGTGCTTGTCCTTTGTTGATGAAGAAGACTATCTCCTGAAAGGGGCTGAGGGATAGATCATCAAGCCTCATTATCTAGAGGAGGAAACAAGCTTTGAGAGAGGATCACCTGGGACCAACATCCTGTTCTCCAAACTTTGGCTGCTGTTTTTTTCTTGAATTGATTGTGTAATCTACTAACCCCACCCTGTCACCTATAAAAGAAATGTGCTGGTAAGTGTTAAACAACCAGCTCTCCAAAAAAAAAAAAAAAGTATATACAACATACCTTTAGGCTTCATTTGCATTGCTAACATTTCCCCTGTCACTTTCTCAAGTCTAGATAATCAACAAAATAATAAATCAAGCCCTGATCTGTAGGGTCTGCTAGTTTCCAAGAGTGAAAATGCTCACATTGAAAATTTAACACTTGGCTGAGCAGATTTGAGCTGGTTACAGCATACTCTTTTATCAGTGATATTTTTACTACAACAGGGTGACATACCAGGTTGTTCACTGACTGACATTTAAAGACAAGTCCCCACTTCTACTTTGAATCAGAGTATATAAGAGCTGGAAAGGGTTCTAGAGGCTCTGTTCCAAGGCTTCTTTATCTTTTGTTGCATTGTAGACCCCTTGAGCACTACAGTGAAGCCTATGGACTTCTCAGAATTATGTCTTTAAATGCATTAAATAAATAGCACGATAAAAGAAATCAAGTATATTTTAAGTTTTATATATATGTGTATGTGTGTACATCTATATGTATATATAGCAGCTAGGTGAACCAGTGGATAGAGTGCCAGTCCTAATGTCAGGAGGACCTGAGTTCAAATCCTGCCTCAGACACTTACTAGCTGTCTGATCCTGGGCAAATCAGTTAACCTTGTTTGCCTCAGTTTCCTCATTGTAAAATGAGCGGAGGAGTAAATGGCAGGCCACACCAGTATCCTTGCCAAGAAAACCCTAACTGGGTCACAAAGAGTTAAACATGAATAAAACGACTATACAACCATATGTGTATACAATATATATGGTCATTTTAGTATATATATATATATATTTCACTATATATGTACATATATGTATGTAGTAGATGGGTATATTTATATATAGGCATACACGTATGTGTGTATACACACATACTTATACACACACACACACACACATATGTCTTTATTTATCTGAAGTTTATGGTCTCCAACTTAAGAATCTCCAGTGTAGGCCAACCATTTCACCTTATACTTAAGGAAATGATGTAGATCAGGATAGTGAGCAGTTCAGGGTCAGACAGATCTAGTGGCAGAATTCATCATGGAAATTCTGACCTGGGCGGGATCTTAGTGGATATGTAATCTAACCCATACCTGAAAAAGACTTCTCTGCAAAGCTTACCTGGCAAGTGGTCAGTCAGCCTTTGCTTGAAAGCCTCTAAGGAGGGGGTGGCCACTGCCTTCCTATAACACCTGCTTCACTCTGGGAAGCTTCTCTTGAAATCAGACTTAAACTGCCTTGATCCAGCTTCCACCCCTGACTTCTGCCCTCTGAGGCTTTTCCCATGGGATGACCCTCCAAATAGTTCAAAGACAGCTACAAAGACAGCTCTTTCCTTTTCCAGGCTAAACATCCCTAGTTCCAATCCTTTCCTAGATGCTCTCCATTTCCTCAATGTCCTTCCTAGGATGTGGCACCTAGAACCCAGCAGACTGGGCAGAGGGGAAGGTGTTTCTCTTCTTGACTCCCCCCACCTGAGTTTTAACCTCCTCCCCACATAGCCCAAGTGGTCCATGCAGGCCACAGCACTCTGGGATGATCACCTCTCTCATCCTGGAAGTCATGCCTCTCAGCGTGGCTTCAGACTTTTTTCATTTTCTGGGCTCCCATAGGATAGTGCTGATTCCTAGTCTACCAGTGAAGCCCACTAAAGCCCCCGGGGTGTTTAGATATCAATGCTTCTTTTTTTCTGTTTTAGTGTACTCAGTTATCCACTGACTGGCACTGAAAGGAAAGGTCTTACAAGAAAGAAGAAATCAGTACAAATATGCAGCTGGAAGGGGAGGACAAAAGCATGGGCGAGTCCCTGGTAAATCGATAGGACACACCCATAGGACAACAGGACATCTCCTCTCATACCCCAGAAGTTTTTCAGATGAGAAAACATTTACTCGGTATGACTACCTTCTTTATCGATTTATTTGTTCAGCTTGTCCATTATTTAAAAAAAAACCAAAACAACAAAATGAAACAAAACAAACCCCCCTAAGAGAAAGATGCCTGAGCACAGTGTGAATCAAGGCAATGGGGGAAGGCACTTGGGGAAAAACACCAAGGGTATATAGGCAGAGATGGGCTCGGGGCCCACTTTGGCACCAAACGAGCCACGGGCTACATTACATGGCTGTGGGTGGCATGAGGGTGGGGAGGGAGGGTTAATGTCCGAGTCAGGGGATATCTAAGTCAAGAAGAAGGGGAATGTTGGAGTAGGGACAGGAGATGTCTGAGCCAGAGAGGACATGCCCTCAGGCATGTTTGCCTTGGAAAAAATTCCTTCTTCTCTTTGTCTTGAACTTCAGCCTCAACTCTGATGACCCCCCAGACCCACGTGCGGGGAGAGGCATTCCTCCCATCTCTTCCCTCAGGGTCCAGAAGGGGGATATCTGAGTCAGGGGCATGTTGGAGTCAGGAATACTTTCCTTTCACACCTCAGCTCTGATTGCTGGTTCCTAATATTCTCTAATTGGTTCCAGGAGACTAGGGGATAGAAGCTCCCTATTGGGAATTTTTGTTTAGGACAAAACCAAGAGTGGCCTCATGGGGGAGCCTCCAGGCTGAGGAATAGCAGGACAGGTGGAAGGGCAACACATACACACCCACACACACACACATATACACACTCACACACTCTCTCTCTCTCTCTCTCTCTCTGTCTGTCTCTCTCTGTCTCAGGAGTTGGATCTGGTATTGGCACATATAAATATAAATTAAATTGACAGGTTTACCAAAAAAATGGCATGAGGGTAGGCCTCAGTGTATGCCTGTAATGGAGGTATAGTTTTTCTTCCTCCCTCTACCTCCACATGGGTCCTACCCTTCCCCAGACCCTCCAGGGGCCTTCCCTATTTCCACCTCTCCCAGTGATATCTGTGACATCTATCACAAGACATAGGGGGCTTTGGCCACAGAGCCACGGCCATCATGGCAGTACAAGACTTCCTTTGCGGTCCGGCTCATCTCTCGTCGGTATTGGCCCTCTTTGACCACTTTGACGCACCAGATGTCCTTTCCCAGAGTGATGCTCTTGACTGATGGGAGATATTTCAGAAGCCTGTCTGGCAGGACTTCTAGCCCAGTGCCTGACAGATTCAGCTCCTGCAGAGAGTTCAAGCTGGAGAAGACCTCGGCCCTGGCTGACTGAAGGCTGGGGTTGCCTGACAAGTCCAGAACCTGGAGGCTTGGCAAGTCACGGAAGGCAAATGGGGCAAGCTCTGTAGAGCAGCGGAGGCTGCTGAGTGACAGGTGAATCAGGTCCTTCAGCCCAGCAAAGGCCCCTGCCCCGACCTTGCTTAGGAGGTTGCCGTCCAGGTTGAGGTAGCGTAGGGGGAGACCCTGGAGATCGGGCACCTCCTGCAACTGGTTCCAGGAGAGGTTTAGGCTCTGGATGTTGGGGGTGCCCCGGTCCAGGTGAGGCCGAATCACCCGGGTAAGGAGGTTATGGGAGAGATCCACATTGAGGGGCTTGCCCTGTCCTCGAGAAGTGAAGGTGTCCATAGAGATCTCTGTTAGCTTGTTGCTGCTCAGATCCACCTCGCTCAGGGGAGAGCTGGCAAAGCTCTCTTCAGGAAGGGCAGCCAAGTCATTGTGGCTCAGGTCCAGGGACTCTAGGTATCGGAGCCGGGAGAAGGTGGTGGAAGAAATCTTGGTGATGCGGTTGTAGCTCAGGTCAAGGCCCACCAAAGTGGTGTAACCTGGTCCTGTGAGCATGGACTCATTGACTGTCTCCAGCTGGTTAGAAGATAGGTCCAGGTAGGTTGTGTCCAGGGGGATGGGGACAGGGACAATGTGGGAGCCCAGGCCACTGCAGTCCACCCGGGTCAAGCTGAAACTGTCAAACAGGCCAAAGGTTTCAACTTCACAATGGCAGCCTGGGAAACATGGGCGAATGGCCCTGGCACAAGGGGCCAGGAACAGGAGAGGAAGCCAGAGGGACCACAGCATTGTGTACCCTGCAAGACAAAAAGAAGGTCAAGGTCAGTGTCTGAGAGATTTCAACACCCACAACAAAGGGCAAATTCATAAAACCATAGGATTTCAGGTCTGGGAAGGACCCCAAGGCACAGAATGTCAGAGCTCAAAGAGACCTCAGGGATCACCTAAACCAACTCCATCATTTAACAGGAAACACATTTGTCCAAAGTGACACTAGGAGTCAATAGCACATGTGAGACTAAAACTCAAGTCTTCTGATTCCCAGGACAATAACAAGAATTTCAGCCCTGACAGAAAATCTCATTCTTCTTGTCCGGTCCTCAACCCTTGAAGTAATTCCTTCTACAATGTCCCCTACAAATAGTTATTTAGGCTGTGCCTGAATACCTCCAGAGATGGGGAACTCCTTCTTTACTAAGGCAGCCCATTTCATTATAGGTCAACTTTGATTGGTAGGATTCCCTTCCTCATATAAAGACGAAATCTGCCTGGTCACAGAATCATAATATTTAAGACTTAGAAGAAACTTCCAAAGGCATATAGTCCAATTCTATTTAAAAATCTACAGCATATCTAAGAAATGGTCATGCAGCCTTTGATTGAAAATGCCTAGTTAGGGAATTCATTCCTGTGCATTATCCCAATCTGGTTCCCTCCTCTGGGATCAAGCAGAAAACATTAATTTCCTTTTACCGAGGATAGCTCTTCAGGCACACAAAGACCCCCTGCTCCCAGATCTTTAATTCCCCAGGCTAAACATCCCCATTTCCTTCTACTGATCCTAGTAGATTATCCTTCTCTGTACATGCTCATTATCTGTACAGAGGAAAAAGACCTTAGAGACCTATCTAGTCTCATTTTACAGAAAAGGAAACCAAGGACCAAAAGTGGAAATGATTCAGCCCAGGTCACAAACTCTGGTTCTCCTTGTCTCCAGATCCTGTGCCCTCTCTGTGACACTTAGGTCCCTCTCTATAGTGCCTCAATGCACGAACTGGACACAGTTCTTCAGTGAAGTTTGAGCAGTGTGAACTTACCCAGGAAAAGAAGTCACCCCCAGCCAGGTAGAAGCTCAGTGTCTATGTTTCCCCTTGCACTTTGGTAGCAAGGACTAGTCTCAGGATTCTAAGATAAGCCTATTTGAGGAAGGCTCTGTGATACCACACCTCCCCAAGCACTCTGCTTGGTTCAGCCAGACAGCCCTCCCCTCCTAAACTCACCCCCCTCTCCCTGGGCCTTGCTCCCATGAAACATTTAAAGGGGCAGCAACTCTATCTGCCCAGGGCTCTGATCCAGGGTGAGGACACACAGAGCTGGCTTGGTACCCAGTCCCCCAGACCCACCCACCCTATCCTCCACCCCTTTCCCTCCACTGGCCTCCTGTTCCTTTCAGAGAGGCTAATTTTCAGATTAAAGCTTGTTCAGGTGCCTCTCATGCCAAGCCTTAGCTGGGAGGGCCAGGGTGTTCAGAATTTCAGGAAACAAAGGGGGTAAAAAAGTTACCCTAAATCCCGTATTGTGTTGCAGCCTGTTTACTGTGCACACTATTAATTACATCCAAACGGGCTGAGCTCCTCTGCCAGGCTTGGTTCTTCTTACACAGACCAATCCCAAAGGTTGAAGAAAGCAAGATGAGAGAGACAGCCCCAGAGATTATTCTTTAGTTACCCAAGGTGATTATACAACTCTGTGGGCATTAAATATGAAACAGCCACTTTTGTCAGATCTTTGGTTATGCAACAAGGCCCAACTCCAGCCTGACTCAGCCACCATGAGGGCAAAGAAGGGAAAGAGAGTGGAGAAGAATGCACCTTGGAGGCTACTGGAAAGAAATGGAAGAAATATTACAAATGGGTGCACTGAAATGAAACTGCCCTTTGGAAGACCTGGGGCGGAGGGGACTCCCATCTTTTCATGACCTGTGAGATCTTAGGAAGATTATCTTAGCTTGGGGCTTCTACTTTCCCATGTGTAAAAGGAGGGGATTGGAGTAAATGATTTCTGTGGTCAGATTCTGCTCAAAATTCTCTGACTTTGGCCAGTTTTCTTACTTTACAGAAAAATCACACATTCTCAAGGTTAGGAGGAACCTCAGGGGCTATTGATTTAGTTCAACCTGGCCTTGAACTGAAATCTCCACTGAGGGTCAGGAGGGAAGACCTGCACCTATGATCCTAATGTGGCAGAGACTGGGAGCTGACCTGAACTCAGCAGTTCCAAGCTGCAGTGAGCTAATCTGATTGGGTGTTCATACTATTTGTCCTGGCACCGTCTGCTTATGGAAGGGTGAATTGGCCTAGGTTGGAAATAGAGCAGGTCACAGTTCCCACACCTATCAATAGCAGGATAAGGTCCATGAGAGGCCACTTTACTTCCTGTCTGGGTGAAACAGGGAGCCCCAGTCTAAAAAAAAAAAATCCACCTTTTGCTTGAACACCTCCAAAGAAAGGGAAACTACAGCCTCCTAAGGCATCCCACTGTGCTTTGGAACAGCTCTGACGGTATCCCATTGAAGACGAAATCTGTCTTTTGGAAGTTTTCACCCACTGGCCTTCATTCTGCCTTCCGGGACAAAATTTGACACTCAGAGTAGAAATGACTTGCATAAGATCACAAAGCCAGCAAGGATTGAATCTTGGAGGGACCCTCGAGAAGGTCCAATGCAACCAATCCTTTCATTACAGAGACTCAGTGCAGGAAAATGACTTCTCTTCTAAACTCTTAAGTTCCTTACTAAATCCTTGTAGGAAAGGATAGTGTTGTTTTTCCCCCTAAATCTTGGACTTCCCCAGTATGCAAAGAAAGTGGATGCTTAAGAAATATTTATTGTATTGCATTACTGTTCACAGGGACACAGGTATAGAGCCTGGAAGGATTCTTAGGGGTCATGGGTTCCAACCGCCTCCTTTTACAGATGAGGAAACTGAGACCCAGGAAGGCTAACAGACCTGCCTAGAATCACACAATTTGTGAGTAGGTGAAGCAGGATTCAAACTCAGGTTTTCCTGATTCAAAAAATAGTTACAAAAAGTTACCTCACATAGTAGAAAGGGGTTGGATTTAGAAGCCTGGAATTCAAATTGGGAGAGTTAGCATGCAGGGTATGAAGAATCCAGACCTGTGAGTCAAGAGACTTGAGTGCCAATTCTGGCTCCACCACCAACTCACTGAGCAATCTCAGACAATTCTCTTCCCAGCCCTTAAGCCTCAATTTCCTCATATATAAAATTATATGAAATAATTTCCAAGGTCTTTTCTAGCTCTAAATACAAGAGACCTTGGTTGACCACTTTGACCTTGGGCAGGTCATTTTTCCTTTCCCTAGATCTCAGTTTCCCAATCTGTAAACTAAGGGAGCTGAGCTATAAAGCATCTAAGGACACCTGATCTTTAGGACATAGAAGGGTGATGTTCCAATGTTCTATGTTCCAAGGATCTGACACATTATTTCTAAGTGCTAAAAAATGAGTGGTAAGGACTGAGTGGAAGTCTCTAGGGACTAAGGGGAATATTTAATGAATTTTGGACCCTTCCTGGGTGACTTGTATGAAAACAGTAACATTTTGAGCAAGGGGAATCAACGTGGTGCAGGAGAAATAAGCAAAACCAGGAGAACAATTTATGTACGTTAACAATTCAGCTGTAAGGGCCAGCCACTTCAGAGGCTGGAAGTGCTCTGATCAATTCGATCCATGATTCCCAAGGACTGATGACATCTACGTCCTCACAGGGAGTGCACAAATCAGGGGGCAAGATGAGGCCTGAATTTTTTGAAAATGGCCAATGGGGGAATTCGTTTTGGTTAACTATACATCTTTCTTAAAAGAAATGAGTTTTCCTTTTCTTTTTAATGGGATAGGGGGTTGGAGGGAGAGAAAATAGATGTCTATTGATTAAAAAATGAAACTTCTTTAATTAAAAAAAAAACCAAAGACTAGAAGTGAGAAGTGACCTCTAGATTGAGCTCTACCACTAACCCTGTGCAAATCTGGGTAAGAATGAGAAGGAAATGTTCTCAAGGATCATAATTGCCCCATAATTGATAATTGCCATAATTGCTGGGGTAGTGACATTAATGGAGGCTGAGTAAAAAAGCAACACATTAAATCCCCTTTAGAAAAAAGAAGTTAAGTCCTGACAGGGGGCAGAAACGAGAATTTGTCAGCTATTCCAATTTTAAAAGAAAAAAAGCCCAATGACACAAAACCTGGTCCACACAGGAGAGATGAGAACAAGGAGGTTTTAGCCTTGGGAAAAATATGTCCAAACACCAAACTTGTAAATAATCAAAATCAAGCATATCACCTTCTGCTTTCATTGGCTTTATGTACTCTTTCACCTGACCTTGGTCTGCAAAAAAGCTGTCTGACCTTAAAATGTCTCCAGTGTTTACCGAGGTGGGCAAAGCTACTGTTTCTTTGAGACATTTCTATTTCTGGTTCTCAGCTTCTCTTTCTGTAAAATGGAAGGATTTGACTAGATAATCTCATGGGTCCGTTTCTAGCCCTTACATTCTATGCTCTGTGGGACTTAAGTGCCACCTTCTTCAGGAAATCTTTCCCTTAGCTAATAATAAAAATTAACATTTAAATAGGGCCTACTATGGGCCAGGCAGTATTTTACTAATATTATCCGAGGGGTAGCTAGTTGGCACCATGGATAGAACACTGAGCTTGGAATCAGGAAGACTCATCTTCATGAGTTCAGATCTAGCCTCAGACATTTCCTAGCTGTGTGACCCTGGGCAAGTCATTTAACCCTGTTTGCTTCAGTTTTCTTATCTGGAAAATGAGTTGGAGAAGGAAATGGCAAGCCATTCCAATTTCTTTGCCAAGAAAACCCCAAATGGAGTCATAAAGCTTCAGACATGACTAAAACGACTTGAACAATATCATCTCATTGATCCTCACATCTCTGGGAGGTAGGTGCTATTATTACCTCCATTTTACAGTTGAGGAAATGGAGGCAAATAGGTGAAGTGACTTGTCCAGGGTCATCCAGCCAGTAAGTATCTGAGGCTGGATTTGAACTCAAAACTTCCTGACTCCAAGTCCTGTGCTGTATCTACTGCATCATCGAAATTCCCTTGCGGTTGGTGTCTTTCCCCTCTAAAGTTACTTTGTATCTACCCTATGGTCCTTGTATATACCTTGTCTTTCCCTGTAAAGTTACTTTGTATCTACTCTATGAATCTTGTATATACCTATCCGTGTACATGTTGTCTTCTTCATTCACATATAAACTTCTTGAAGGCAGGGGTTATTCTTCTTTTTCTCTTTGATTTCCCAGAACTTGGCACATTGCCCAGCACACAGTAACACTTAATACACGCACAATGTTAAGTTAATACATTGTGACATTCTAGCCTCCAAGACCTTTTCCAGCTCTGACATCCCAAGCTTACGCTCTAACATTCTACATTCCCTCTCCTCCTCTGACATCCTTCAGCCGTCTCCTTTCTCAACCTCTGCTCAGCATTGAGTCACCCTTCAGAGAGCTGTTAGCATGAAGAAAGGCTGAGGGTTGGTTTGCCTAACAGAGTAAGTCTACTGCTGGTTTCAAAAGAAGGAAGACAGAGGCTCATGGGGGCCAGAAATGGGACCAGAAAACCACTTGGGAAAGCTGGCCAAGGAAAGGAAACTGACTGGGGTATCCCCCTTGCTTCAGGAAGGAATCAAAAGTGAAAGGGCCGTTCTTGGCCAGAACTCAGGAAGGAGAATTTCCAGATGGGCTTGGGAGGAGAAGGTGATGAAATTGTAAGGGGGAAAAGAATGGGAAAATTCATGGGAGAGAAAGTATTTTCCTGAAGAATGAAAAGACCTCAGGATAAAGTCTCCCTCTTCTACTGACACCTCCATAATCATTTCCCCACTGCGGGGGAGAGGAGATTTGATGGCTGACCCCAAAGGTCACATGCAAGAGGAGGCTTGAGGGACCTGAGACCGTCTCCCCCAAACACAGAACACCTACTTGTGACATGGTGTGGTCAACTGAGTCTCAATTTACTTCTTTCCCTGGGCCTCAGTTTCTTCATTTGTAAAATAAATTTGTAATATATTACCTACCTCACAAAGGTGTTGCAAGGAAAAATGCTTTCTACACTGCATATACTATATATTGCATATATAATACACTACACTATTTCCTATGGAAATAGGAGCTGCTATGGTAGCTTGTAGTGGAGATATGTATACGCTGCTGTTGCTGTTATTGAGTTGTGTCTGACTCTCTGTGACACCATTTGGGGTTTTCTTGGCAAAGCCACTGGAAGGGTTTGACATTTGCTTTTCTAGCTCATTTTACAGATGAGGAAACTGAGGCAAACAGGGGTAAGTGACTTGCCTGGGGTTACATAGCGGTGACATGGCCAGATTTGAACTCAGGTGTTCCTATCTCCAGGCCTGGTGCTTTATCCACTGTGCCACCTAGCTGTCTCAGAGTTATGGATATATCCATGCCACATCTATCTCACTAGTCCAGGAGTTTTCTGAAGACAAGGAATTTACTTTCCCTTTCTTCTTCACTTCCCAGGCACATAGTCACCTTAGAGCCCTGCTCAATAAATGTTTGCTGAATTCAAATTTTTGCATTAACTCCATGTTCATTATGTGAATCTCAGGTTTAATTGGCTGTCAGGAGTCCTACTCTTCTCCCTAACCAAGAACTAGACAGATATTTGGATCCAGTGAGTGTTGAACTGAAGAGTCATGACCTGGGCTCAAATCCTGCCTTTGTCATGAAGCAGTCTTATTACTCCAATCAGGAGTAGCAGGTGGTGCAGCAGATAGAGCACCCAGTCATCTTCATGAATTCATATTTGGCCCCAGACACTTCCTAGCTGTGTGACTCTGGGTGGGTCACTTAACTATGTTTGCCTTGGTTTTCTCATCTACGAAATAAACTGGAGAAGAAAATGGCAAACCATTCTGGTATCTCTGCCAAGAAAACCCCAAAAGAAGCCACAAAGAGTCGGACATGACTGAAAAACGACTGATCAACAACAAATTACTCAAAGCAAATTAAATGAGTTCCCCTTATCTGGATTTCTCTGTCTTTAAAATGATATTCACACCAACTACCCTAAAAGTAAGTTATTATCACTACATCCTAAGATTATTTAGATGCGGGGTCCTTTTCCATATTTCCATCCCAAGCCCAAACACCGTTATCAGTTCTTCCAAAAATAGGGAAAGGCCTAGAGAAAGATCTCCAATGTGTCTGGTAGATGGCCTCTGGAGGATTTATAAGAAGACACAGTCATGGAAACGAATCACACAGCAGGAGAAGGTGTGGATGGATTTGAGCTGCACTGCTGAAGATAAAATCTCCAGCCACTGAAGTGTCTCCAGCACAGTGCCTAGCAGAGAGGAAGTAGGTACTTAGTCTCTATGGTTAAATTGAATATATCAAAAGGAAAGAACACTAAGAACACTAATTCTCTAAGGCAGTGGTTCTCAAAGTATGGTCCAGGGAATCACAAGGTCCTCAAAGTAAAACTATTTTTATAATAATATCTAGATGTCTTAATTTCTAATAATGGTAAATATGGATTCCAATATGAATATCAAATAATAGTAAACAAGTATATCTAATATAAATTATAATACTAAATATGGATATCTAATAGAGGTTATAATAATAGTAAATATGGATATCTAATGTGAATCCTAATGTAGATATCTAATATAACTTATAAAAATAGCAAATATGGATATCAAAGCTCTTTGAGGGGATCCTTCATAATTAGTAAGGGGTCCTCAGACCAAAACTTTGAGAACCATTGTTCAAAAGTCTTTCCAGCTCCCACATTCAATGTTCTAAGGCCCTTCTAGCTCTGAAAGACTGTTTGCTAAGTTCTCTTCCACTTCTGACCTTCTACATTCTAAAGTTCCATCTAGATCTCATGGTGTAATGTTAGAGGTAGCATGGTCTAGTGGGCAGAGAGCTGGACTTGGAGTCAGAAAGACGTGGGATCAAATCCCACCCTGACACTTGCTATGTGACTTTGAGCACGTTACTAAATTGCTCTAAACCTCAGTTCCCCCACCTATAAAAAATTTCTTAGAAACTGTCCAGATCTAAATTTGTGCTCCTTTAATCCTGTGGCGTACGTCCTTTCTAAGACTGACATTCTCTATTCTGATTGAATCCTATTAGCTATGTGACCCTGGGCAAGTCACATCTCCCTTTGCCTCAGATCTAGGAATTAGAGAGGATTGGACTAGATAGCTTCCAAAGTCCCTTCCAGCACTAAAGTTATCATCTGATGACCCCCCCTTGGGGGGTCAACAATTTGTTGGGCTCCCCACATATCTAGTCTAACCCCTACTTGAAGGAGAATCCCCTCTTCAGGGTACCCACAGGAAATCAGTCATCCAGTCTTGGTGTTAGATCTCTAGGGGGAGTAATAACTGAGTAAGCATCTTTTCTCCCACCCAATCTTTCCTATGACCTTTCATGGTGAGGGATACTCACAGACTGTCTCTCACCGGGATCCCAGCTCCAAGGATGGCTTTTTCATAAAAAGATACAAGCAACATCAGGGAAGAGAGAGACTGGACTATCTGCTGTGGAGGCCAGGTGGAGGTAATGAAGGGCAGACCATGGGGATCCATCTCCAAACTCCTGGTGGAAACCACTCTCTGTTTGTCTGTTACTCTGCACAGTGGGGCTTCTACCAAGGAAAGTGTACAAATGGATGCCTCATTTTCTGAGCTGATCCTGTGGTACCAGAGCCAAATCTCCATCTTAGGCTGCCTTCAGAGAGGCAGTGTCCAGAGAGAAGGAAGAAATAGCTGCCACTATCCTCTGCCCTGGTCAGACCCCATCTGGAGGTCAGAGCTTGTCTCTGGGGCCTCATTTTTGGCCCGTGGAGCAGATCCCTTGAGCCTTAGCTTCCCTATGTGTATGTAACATGACCTCAAAGAACCTATTCAGCTCTAAATCTGCGCTCCTATGATCCTATGTCTGAGATTTTTTCCAGTAAATACTAGAAAGAATCCAGAGGAAGGTGACCAAAATAGTGAAGAGGCTACAGGCCATATAGTACAGAGGAAACATCACTGGTTTTTGGAATCAGTAGCCCTGGATTTGAATCTCAGTTCTGCTACTTACTAGGACTGGCTAAAGAAACTGGTGATGTGTGACCAGGAGAAAGATTTGGGAATGGGGAGGAAAGACATTTTTTCCGCTTTCAAATATCCAAAAAGTTATCACAGAGAAAAGAGAAGAACTTGTGCTAGAGAGAGGGCAAATTTCAGCCCAATATACAGAAAGCTGTGTGGACTTGGGCAAGTCAATTCTCTCTGGGCCTTAGAGGGGGCAATCTGTAAATGTGAGGGGGTTAAACCAGATGACTTTGAAGATTCTTTCCAGTTCTGAATCCTAGGATTCTTCAGGATTATTTCACAATCAGAGTTGCCCAACAAAAAAATGGGCTGATGCAGGAGGAAAGAAGTTCCTAGGCACTGGTGGTTGACCACTTGGTGGGAATATCACGGATGAGGCTCCAACCTCAGTTCCTCCACTGGATTAGATGGCCTGCCTCCGATATCTTCTTTAGCTCTGACATCTATGATCAGACCTGGCACCAGGAGGGATTGGGCTAATCCTTGCCACTCTCCTTCCTTCTACCTCTACTGAATCTCTGTACAGAGCTTTTCCTGCAAAAATCTTGGGTTCCCAATGCAAGACTATGAAAAGTCACTTCTAGCTAGATAAGTGGTCTTTCATATCTGCTCTGAGCAAAGGGAAGGCAGAGGAGGGGGGCAGTAGGTGGTATAGTGGATAGAGCACTAGGCTTGAAGTCAAGAATGCCCATCTTCGTGAATTCAAATCTAGCCTTAGACACTTACTAGTTGTGTGACTCTGGGTAAACCACTTAGCCCTGTTTACCTCAGTTTCCTCTTTTGCAAAATGAGCTAGAGAAGGAAGTGGCAAACCACTCCAGTATCTTTGCTAACAAGACTCCAATGGGGTTACGAAGAGTTGGCTATGACTGAACTAAATGAACAACAAAGAGAAGGGAAAGGGATGAACAAAGGAAGTGTCTCTAGACAAACAAAGGAGGAATCGTACATGTGAATTAGCATTTCCATTTTACATATAGGGACAGGGAGGCTTAGAGAGCTTAGGAATTTGCCTGTAGCCATGCAGTTAGCATCAGTGGGAGAATTTGAACTAGTTTCCCCATTTCCAGTGGTAACATGTTGTCTATCAGGCTCAAGGGGTGGAGAACCTGCAGCCTTGAGGCCACATGTGGACTTCTAGATCCTTGAGTACAGCCTTTTCACTGAGTTCAAGTTTTACAGAACAAATCTTTTTATTGAGGGAATTTCTTCTTCGAAATTTGGATTCAGTCAAAGGGCCACACTTGAAGACCTAGAGGGCCACATATGGCCTTGAGGCCGCAGGGTCCTGACACCTGTAATTGGGCCATGATGTCTCTCAAGTCAATACAGAGAACACCATCTTCAGCTGCTTTGAGAAGAATTGTGGTTACAAGGTAGGCTTCATTGGGATGAGGGGAGGTATTAAATTTTTTTTCCCAGAAATGATTGATGGAAAGATAAAAGGCATTGATATTTTCAGAGAGATGGGGAGAGAGGGATAAAGAGAGGAAAGAAGGGGGAAGGCAGAAGGAAGAGTATCTAAGATAAGGGAGATGATGGTGCTGTTACAGATAACTCTAGTCAGACCCCATCTGGAGAATGGCATACATTTCTGGGTACCACCTTTTGGGTACACTGATAAAGTGCCAGTTTAGATGCCATAATAATAGAGTGGAGAGGGTCCAGGAGGGTGTCTAGAATGGTGAAGGCCCTTCATATTATACCATATGAAGATCAGTTGAAGCAGTAGATGTTTTACCCAAAGAGATGGCTCGGGGCAGTTGAGAGTTGTCTTTTGGTATCTGTAGGTCTGTCCCTCAGAAGAGGGCATAGTTTTGTTCTGGTTGATTTCAGACGGAAAAACTAGGCACAAAATTTGGAAGCTGTAGAGGCAGAAAGTCTCCACAGAAAAATTGTCCTCACATTTGGTTGCCTTGGGAGATATGGGTTCCGCCTTGCTGGAGACTGTCAAGAAAAGGCTTGGAGGGGGGGATTCTTGTGTAAGTCTCGGTTGAATCTGATTTTGGATTTGCAGTCTTTTCTAGGTCTTAGGCTAGGAAACTAAAGTTCTGAGTGGTTCTTGTCTTTGTCAAGGGGCATACCTGGTAGGGATAAAAGTATGTATGCCAACAATGGAAATCAGATCTTTTTCCTAAACCACATGGGAATTTTCCAGGAGCATGGTACACCACTGAGGGGTTTCTCCTCTCAGTAAGTTTAGTCCATTTCAAAGGATAAGACATATTTTGCTAATTAGGTGCTAGGTGTGTAAGGTGAATAGTAAAGGTTAGGACTTCATGAAAGGGAAATTGTGATGGGTTAGGGTAGTCATGGAGGAATCTGGGGAAAGAGCTTGGAATTCTTCAAGGACAGAAAGGCTAGAAATATTTGGTTTGGAAATGAGTAGCCTTGGGCAATGGGGGGAGCAGGGGAGCTGGAAGAGACCAAATCATTATCTTCAAATGTCTAAAGGTCTGTCACACAGGAGACAGACTTGTTCTGTGTGGTTTCCAGTAAAACCAGGATGAGAGGGAGGAAGTCTTCTGCTCAGTAGAAGGAAAAGCTGCCCAAGGATGGGCAGCCTTGATAGAAGTTCACAGTCTAGTGAGAGAGACCTATCCATACAAATCTGCACAAAGGGATGCTCCCTGAAGATACACTTTCATCACATTTTCCCTAGGTTATTCCAGTGGCTCCCTAACTGTCCTCCCCATCTTCACCCAGATTATCTTATCTGATCCCCCCATTTTACAGAGGAAGAACTAAGGCTCAGATAAATTATATGACTTGCCCAAGTTCTCTTTGGTCATAAAGAGCAGGCCAGGTGATAGCACCAGCACTGGCCCCAAATCTGGGGACCCTACACTGAATCTCTAATTCACCCCTCCCCACCTTTTCTGTGACACACATGCCTTCCCCACCCAGGCTGTCACCTCCATCTCCTCCCCGGGGAGCTTGAACTCCACCCACCTGAACCACCCTGGGATCTGATTGGTCAGCTTTCAGCTGTCAGCAAGAGCCTCACTTCCCTGGCCTTCTCCACACCAGACACCCCACCACACATTCTGCTTCTATTAGTGTCCCCAGTGCCTGGCAAAGAGCAGTAAGTAGTTAATAAATGCTTGTTCATATTCTCTCATTCTCTCTTTCTCCCTCTCCTTTTCTATCTCCTTCCTTTCTTCCTTCTCTTTTTCACTCCTCCCTCTCTCCTTCCTTTCTCTTTTCCCTCTCCCTTTTTCTCTCCTTTCTCTTTCCTTCCTCTCTCTTCTTGCTTCCTTTCTGTCTTCTCCCTCCCTCTTTTCCTTCCTTCTTTCCTTTTCCTTTCTCCCATCTTCCTCCCTTCCTCTATGTTTCTGTTTGTCTGTCTGTCTCTCTCTCCAAACTGTGCCCCTCCCCCCCACTACTTTTGAGGACTTTATCACACACTGCCTCTGTTGTTAGTTAGCTTTTCACGTATTAGTTTCATCCTCCCAATTACTAAGGGAGCTCCTTGAAGGCAGGATCTTGCTTACACTGTCCCACAGTGCCTGGGTGGGGCTGTACTCAATAAATATTTGTCTAACTCACCCCATATCTTGAAGTGTGTTTGCACAAGTTGCATACCCACCCAGCATCATGGGTAAACGAGAAAAGCATTCATCGAGGTCAGTTGATATTGCTGAAATTTTCTTCGTATACGTTTATGTCCTCTGTTAACAACTGTGAGAGCTGGAGAAATTTGGACAATTTGGCTTGATAGGGACCTGTGGCACTTGAAGGCCAGCAAATTGCTTTACATCCACTATTACATTTGATTGTCACAACATAGGGTAGTAGCTAGGTTGTATTGTTACACCTACTTTTCAGATTAGGAAATTAAGATCCAATGAGAGGAAACAGATTGCCCAGGACTACCCAGCTCTAAGAGTCTGAGGTGACAGTTGAATCCAATCCTTCTTGATTCCAAGTCTACCGGCCCTGCCCTTCACCTACACTCCCACCTCACAGGATTGTTGTAGGGAAAGTGACTTGTAAACTTGAAAGTGCTATGGAAACAGGACCTACTGGGGCAGGCCTAGATAATAATCCAAGTAATTAGCATTTATATAGCTCTTTAAGTTTTGGAACTGCTTTATGCATGTTATCTCGTTTGATTCTCACAACAACACAATACGAGGTAAGTGGTGTTAGTATCTCCATTTTGCAGATGAGGAAACTGAGATGCAAGAGTGTAACTTGCCCAGGGTCACACAGTTAATAAGTGTCTGAGGCAGGATCCAAACCTAGGTATTCCTGACTCCAAGTCCAGCATTCTATTCATTGGGCCACCTAGCTATCTACAGATGACCCAGAGGTCCCTTTTAACTCCGAATCAATGATCCTATGAGCCTATTAACTTTGGCAAAATTATAAAAAAGGAAAATGGACCTATTATTATTGTCCTATTTTACAGATGAGAATACTGGGGTTGGTAGATGTAGAAGGTTTGGCCTGGATCATATAATTAAACAAGGTTAGAATTAGAGCTTGGATCCTGCTGGTCTAACTTCTAGGCCAGGGCTCCTTCCACTCTACCAGAGCCAGTGTGTGGCACATGTCTAGGCACATGGCTCCCACCATGTTTTGGAGCATATAAACAACATATAGGGTACAATGACTGTTAGTCCAATTTCATGGAGAACACATTTTCAAGACTAATGTGACTTCTCCGAATACTGATTCATGGGACATGGTACATTCGGAATGAATGGACTGAAATGCTTTGAAACCATACCCTACGAGGATTGCTTGATGGAACTTGGGATATTTGGCCCAGAGAAGAGATGACTTGAAGAGGCAGGACCCTTGCTTTAAGTGTGTAAAGGGCTGATCTGGGGAAGAAGGGTTGGGTTATAGACTCACAAAAAAGGCATCTGCAATTTCATCACATAGGGAACTCACAGTGGGATGATTTCTTCTCCCAAAGAAGACCACGACTTTTTGATGACTTGGTAGGTAAGTGCTGGCGAGTTACTAACCTATGACACAGAGATGAGTCCCACAAACAGATTCAGATTCACAGATCATTAGAGCTGACTAGGACCTTAGGGAGCATCTCTGACTTCCTCATGTAGCTAGTAAAGTAGATGAGCTTGACCTTGAGGTCTAGACTTTCTGTCTTTAAGACCAACACCCTTTCCATTATTCCAAAATGTCTCTCATTTTTGCTGGATCTTCAGAGGAGAGAAAGAATCAGGATCAATGCAAGGAAGGTTAAAAGGAATGAGGAAGGGGGGCAGAGGGGAAGGGAATAGACATTTATATAGTGCCTGCTATGTGTATACTAAATGCTTTGCAAATATTATCTCATTTGCTCCTCACAACAACTCTGGGAGGAAGGTTGTTTTTATTATCATCCCCATTTTACAGTCAAGGAAACAGAGTCAGACAGAGATGAAATGACTTGCCCAGGGTCAAATATCTAGTAAATATCTGAAGCTGGATTTGAATTTAAGTCTTTCCAATCCCAGGGCCAGTGTTCTATCCAATGGGTAACCTACAATTAGATTCCTAACAATTAGAATTGTTCAGAAATTGAATTGGCTGCCTTGGAAAGTACAGACCTGCCCGTCACAGGCAGTTTTCAAATTGGGTGACTTGGAGATTTAGATTTGGAAAGGTCTTCAGACACTGTCTAGTCAAGCATTCTCATTGAATATACAAGGAAATGGAGAGGTCCAGAATAATCAAATGATTTGCCCAAGGTCACACAGATAACAAATGGTGGACCTGGCATTTGAACTCAGGTCTTTCCACAACACCAGCATTTATAGAAGGGATCTGAGCTTCACATAGGGGTTGGACCAGGTACCTTGGAATTACTTTCTAAGTCTGAGAATCAGGTCTTACAGAAAACATGGCTCTGGTCTTGGCTGTTATTTAGTATTGATATGATCTTGGGCAAATCACTTCCATTCTATAGACTTCAGTTTCCTCCTCTGTGAAATGGGAAGGATAAAATTGACCGAGCTATTCTCAGAAGGTGAGAGCCAGAGCCAAATAAGATAATGATGACTGTGATGTGGGCTGTAACCATCAACAGTTACGTGAGATATTGTTACTATTATAATGTTCTTCTCTTTGGGGATCCTGGCTCCAGTATGCCCATGTTCCCCCTCCTTGCTGCCTACTTTCCCATCCAGGGAATTACCAGATGGCTCAACCCTCCAACAAGAAATCCTCTGGTGGGAGAATGATTTAGTCAGCTGGATTTTCAGGATCTGAAAGAAAGCCAGAAGGAACTCCCTGCCCAATGATTCTCACAGGAGGGAGGGTTAGGGTATTTCATAGGCGGGGTAATGGGGCTCACGATCCTGTGAACTCTGACGCCAGTGGAATCCCTGATTCTGTATCTGTCCCTCCCTCCAGCCCTGCCTGGTAAGCTCTGGAAGTTGTCAACCATGGGAAGAGCTAAAGACTTGGAAGAAATAACTCCCTACATTCTAAAGGCTCATTCTAATAAACTCTGGTCCCCAACTTCATGGAGATGCCCATGAAAGTCACTACTTTCTTTATAGCTGGGCAGCTCTTTAATTTTCCTAAAAGCTCCCCATCCCTCAATACTCCAGGTAATGTTCTAACTTGCAGAGAGGATGCTAACTTGCACTGGTTGGAGGGGCTTTCTCACCCAGGACTTTTCTATGCTAAAGAAATCACAGATGTGCTCCCTTCCCCCACCTCCTTCAGCTACCTCATAATCAAGAAAGTGGGCAAGGCAGACAGAATTAACCTCCACTGTTACTGACAGATGAGGAAACTGAGAGGCTATTAGAGCTAAAGTTCAACTTTCTCATGGAAATTCTTTTCTAGTTCCAGTTAAAGTTCATAATTATAGAGCAGTTTACAAGCTGCTTTCCTCATAGCACCCTGTGACTTAACGTACATGACTCCCATTTTTCAGACAAGTGAAATGTTATTCTTTCTTTTAAGGTCCCCCTTAGCTCTGATGTTCTGGGTTGTAAGGTTCTTTCTAGGGCTGATATTTTGTATTCTAAGGCACCTCTGGGCTCGGACATTCTATGTTCTAAGGGGCTTTTCCCCGCCTCAGTCAGCTAGCTATTGTGATATATAGGTATTTATTTATTTATATGTAGGTATTTATATATTTATTATGGTATATAGGTATTTATCTGACAGATATATTCGGACAGAGTGTCAGACTTGAAATCAGGAAGACCTGAGTTCAAAGCTTACCTCAGACACTTACTAGTTGTGTAAACCTCAGACAAATCACTTAACCTTTCTTGGCCTCAGTTTACTCATCTGTATAATGGAATTTAAATAATAGCACCCACCTCTCAGTGTTGTGTTAAGAGGATCAAATGGGAAAATATTTATAAGGCATTTTTGCAAACTGTAATGCATTGTATAAATGCTATTTATCATCATTATTTTTACATGTTCTAATGTCCCTTCCAGCTTCAACAATCTAAGAATTTTATGTGCTTTGACTGGAAGAGAAGTAGATCTTTTGGTATCCTATCCTTCAGAGTGTAAATAAGACATACTCTCACTCATCTGTGACCTCCAATGGTGGTTGGAGAATTCTGGTCAGGAAAACCTTAGGATGATAAATGTAAATATAGAGTTGGGCCCTGAGGTTGTCACCTCTGATCTGTTCACGCCCCTCTCTGAGAGACAGGCTAACATGACTGGCCCAAGGTCACTTAGGTAAGTCACTAGCAGAATTGAATTCTGGCCCTTTGATGCTTAAAACAATACTCTTCCCATTATACAATATTTCCCTCCTTTTTCACTTCCCTCAACAAAGAATCAACTTTTTTTCCAGACTCTTAGCAAAGGTGATTTGACTTATCCTTAAAAAACCCCCAAAACTTTAGAGCTATATGACCTTGGGCAAGTCACTTAACCCCAATTGCCTTGCTTTCCCTCCTCCAAAAAAAAGACAAATTCCACCTAAAATTCTGTCCTGGACTAGAGACGGCTGACTAAACACACACATACATACACACGTACACACATTTTATATACATATTGTGTATACAATATATATTATATGTATAATATACCACACACACACACACACACACACACACACACATATCCTACCAAGATTCACCTTCCCATCAGGTCACACCTGGGAATCACTCCCTTCAGCTATAAAAGTAAGCCATCAGCACTATCTACTACCTCTCAATCCAGCTCCACCAGGTTCCTCTCTGAAGCAGTCTTCCATTCCAGGAAGGTTTCTTGTTCAAGTTCATAAAAGGATGCTCTAAGCACTTCCTCTGGGCAAGGCTGTGCTTAGTACTGGGGAAGATAAAGAGATGAAGGTGGAAGATGGACTCCATGCTCTTCCTAGAACAATCTGGCACAGAAGATGAACACACAAATAATTCCCTCCATGGTCTGTCCTAACTAGCCTTTAAAGGGCCCGATTCAAAGTTTACCTCCTCTCGGAAGGCTTCCTTCATCCCCTGGCTGGTAATAACCTTGCTTCTGAGACTTGTAGGCACTCACTTTGTTCCTCTCTGATACTCTTATCTTATGTTATTTTTGTCTGTCTCATCCTCTACCATAAGCTCCATGAGGGAGGACCTATGTTCTTCTAAACTCCATGTTTTCTTTGCTGCCTAGCACAGAGTTCTGCTGCATACAGTAAGGGCTTAATTAATGTGTGCCAAATTGAATTAATGCAATAGAGAATACAGCAAAGGCCATAAAAGAGGCCTTATGGTGAAAAGAACTCTGGCCTGGCTGTAAGACTGGTGTCCTCATGCAAGTCATTTCCATATTTACAAACCTCAGTTTCTTCATCTGTAAAATAGGAAGAATAATGCTTGCTTCCCTTAATTTACAAAGCATTTCATAAATATCATCTCATTTTAGCTTCACAAAGACCCTGTGAGATACCGACTATAGGTATTACGATCCCTATTTTGTAGAAAAGGGAGCTGGAGGTTATGTAACTTACTCAGGGTCTCATGGCTGATGTCACAGCTGAGGACTGAGCCCAAGTTCTCCTGATTCCAAGTCTAGTGCTCTCTTCATTAATCTTGGAGCACTTTATTAATGCCAGCTGTTAGGAAATACACTATAAATGTGAGGTTTACATGAATGAGTTGTAATCTACACTGGTGGAGGGCATGCCCACATCACTGAGATCCAGTATCGCATCCAAGACACATCCAAGTATCAAAATATTATTATCTTTATAGACTAAGTGCTCTGAGAGTTCGTTTCTGAATACTGAAAGGGACAAAGTAGGACCCTTAGATTTCCCTCCTTTTTCACTTCCCTTAGATGTACCTTGCCAATTAGCCAGACAGCTCTGCCTAGGGACAGGATCTCAGATATCAAGATAGTCTAGTTTCTTCATGGTATATACAGAGAAACTGAGGCCCAGTAAGGGGAACTAACTTTACTAAGGATATACTAGTTAATGGACAGATAGGTGGGGCAGTGGATAGAACATGAGGCTTGGAGTCAGAAAGACCCGAGTTCCAATCTGACCTCAGACACTTTCTAGTTATATGACCCTAAGCAAGTCACTTAATCCTGTTTACCTCAGTTTCCTCATCAGTGAAATGGAATGGAGAAGAAAATGGCAAACCATAGTAGCTTGCCAAGGAAACCCCAAGTGAGGTCACAAAGAGTCAGACACAATTGAAATGACTAACCAGAACCACAACATACAAGTTAATACCAGAATTAATAATGATAGTTCACCTTTGTGTAGTGTTCTGTAGTTAGGAAGCACTTTCCTGACCAGTAAAGATGACTGATCCTTCTAATAGGCCTTTGGAGTTGGGCAAGGCAGGGCATACTATCTACATTTCAGGGTCAAGGCAGCTGAGGAGCAGAAGGGGAAGCCAGTTTGTCCAAGGTAACAGAGTCAAAACAGCAAAACAGCAAGTGTCCTGCCTCCCTGTCTAATGTCCCTTCCGCTTTTCCTATTTATGGCCTCAGTTTCCTTCTTTGTAAAATGTGAGGCACTCTAGGTGTAGGACCAACAGTCTCTAAGGAAAGGGTTCTTAGCCTTCTTTGTGTCATGAATCCCTTTAGAAGTCTGGTGAAGCCTATAGACCTCTTCTCAAAATAATTTTTAAAAAATGAATAATTGAAGAATATGCTAAATTTTAGAGGTTAGTGAATAAAATGATGCCATTTTTTCCCCATTCAAGTTCACAGACCTCCTAGTCTGGGTCCATGGACCCAGGTTAAGAACTTCTGCTCTAAAGCCCCTTCCAACTGTGATTTGCCTTCTGTGTTCTTAAGTTCATACTGTGGAAGAGCTGGAAAGGATGTAAGAGGCCAAATCACCTAAATTTCTCATTTTACAGATGAAGAAACTGAGGCCCAGATAGAGAAGGTGCTTTGTTCAAAGTTTCTCAGCTAGTAAGTGGCAGAAGTCAGGTTTGAACTTCCATCCTCAGACTCAAAATCTAATATTCTTTCACCGTACCATTAAAGTCCCTTCCCAGCTCTACTATTCATTGTTCTGATCTGTTCCCTCTGACATTCTAAGGAGTCTACAGATTCTGGTTCTCAACCTCGACCCTCTCCTTAAATTGGGAATGGACACTCAGGAAGCTCTGTAACACATCACTACTTAGCTGAGGGTGTGGGGGTGGGGAGCAGAGAAAAGCTAGGGAGGAAGAAATACAATAAATTCTGAGCATCAGTAATTCAGAAAAGGGATGCGCATCCTTTGGCTCCAGCAAAGTTCTGGGTCAGAGGTGTTTGCGAGGTTGGGGAGAGACATTATTCTTTTATCCTATTCCTGGTTGGGAAACTGTCCCCTCTCTGCCCCCACTTATCTGTGTGCAGGGCTGGTTCCCGGCTCTGACCATGAAACAACCCAGGGCCAGTCACTCCCCACCCCCTACTTCCCCCTTTCTTAAGGTTTTAGTTTTTCCTCTGGCTGGCATGCCTGGACTGATCCAGACAGAATGGAGGAGGGAGAAACTTCTGAACCATTCGGAAAGTAGGGTTCCCTCATCGCATCTTCCCTAAGTCATGCCTCTCTTCTTCCCCCACTTTGGAAATAGACCTATCTCAGGCCAACGAGGTGGTTGAGGGTGGTGCTGTGGAAGACCCTCATAGCCTATAGCCCCTCTTTCCAGACGGGGAGAGAGCAGGAGGGAGGGAGGTAGGGCCCGAACAAACGAGGGGGAGGCGGAGCCAACTCCGAAGTGTGGGGTTGTTGGGGCGGGGACCAGAGCCTTCTTAGCCGCTGGGGCTGCTGGACTTGCAGCCGTGGCAAGGCGGTCGGTCCCTCTGCCATCTCCCCCCGGCCCCCCCCCCCCGAAAGTGCAAAGACATTCAGGGAGGAGACAACTAGCCCAGGATGTGAGTGACCTGGCAGAAGGCTCTCGTCTCCTGTTTGCGGGAGACTTTGCTGCCCTTCTTAGAGCCAGAACTCCACTCAAGTAAATCGAAGACTCCTTCCTTTACAGGGTTCCCTTATGTCTTTCACAGGGGACTTAGTTTCTCCCCCTCACCGGGGTGTTGGACGATTGATTCCTCTCCCCTCCAAAGGGTATAGAGTTTCGTTCTAGGGATTTCAACTTCTGAATAAGGAGTGAAAAAGGGATGAATTTGTTGGACTCACAACACCCCTTCTCATCCTGGGAAAGGAGGGCTGGTGGGAAGGACGGAAACCTTATCTCAAAACATACACAATCAAGCACACAGAGCCGTTGGATTTGGAGTAGCTACTAGCCTGGGAAACTATAAGTCTACCCCTTCCCCCTTTGAGGAGGAAACCAAGGCCCACAAAAGCACAAATGACTTTACCAAGGTCACACTGCTAGTTAGTAAGAGAGGTCGAAACCCTGGCCCTCTGCTTCCAAATTCCGATACCTCTCCATAGACAGACAGACACAGATACACACTCATTCTCTCTCTCTCTCTCTCTCTCTCTCTCTCTCTCTCTCTCTCTCTCTCTCTCTCTCTCTCTCTCTCTCTCTCTCGCACACACGCGCGCACAAAGACACACACACACAGACACACACTCCTAGACACACTGCCCTTTCCCTCTCTGCGGCCGGCAGCAGTAGGATGAAGCCCAGATCACCTTTCTTCAAACCAACCCCTCAGTGGCCTTTGTCTTCCGAAGCCAGTGTGAGCCTCGGAATCCACATTTCTCCTCCTCCCAATTGCCTCTCATCCCCACCCCATCTCCACCCCTCTTTCTGGACTAAATCCAAACTAGAAGCCAAGAGGCCACTCCGGGAGACCCCAGCCAAAGGCGCAGCCACTAGCCTGGGGGAAAAGGGAAAGTTGAGGCTGACCCAGAGAGACTTCTCGTCCTGCCACCCAGCCTCCCGGGTAAACCCATATTCAGTCTCGAACCCAGTCCGGGGGCAGTAAGTGGGGAGGGGGTGGGTGGGCTCGAAGTTGGAGGAAAGTTCGGGAGGCCGCGTGGTGCGGTGGAAAGAGCCTGGATGTGGACAGAGGACGTGGGCAGACCCCGTCTAGACCTAGCTTGGTCATCACTGAGCAGCCCCGGTGACTCGCGGGCAAATCACCCTCCTAATCTCTGAGCCTTAGTTTCCCTCTCTGTAAAATATGAAGAGACTAGTAGCTCCCATTTCTAGAAGGCGGAATGGAATGCCTTGAACACTTTCTTGCCGGCAGCCCTGACCGCAGGCAGTGCAAGGATGACCATCCGAGGAGGCAGTTAGAGAAGAGGGGACGGGTGCTGAGCCCGGGTTTCCAGCCTTCCGGCCCGGGCTGCAGACACAAGAGCCCTTTGCAGGCAAAACGACCTGAGGAGGGAGCCCCGGGCTTTCAGTGAGCCCGGGGGGAGAGCCAGAAGCCGGCTGGCTCTGGGGGGAGGGCGAGGAGAGAAAGGCAGGGGGCTGGGGCCCCGACAGGGAGGGAGGGAGGGAAGGAAGGAAGGAAGGAGAAAGGGAAGGTGGGAGGGAGGGCTTCGGTGCCAGGCGCCTGCACGATCAGGAGGCAGCAGCTGCCCCACCGATGCCAATTGGATGCACCGGGAGAATGAATGCAAGACCCCCCCCTCGTCCTCCTGCTGCTGCCCCGGCCCCGCCGCGCACACACCTTCCAGCGCTCCCGTCTAGTCTGCCGGCTGCAGAGGCGCTTGCCCTCCCCGCGGTGCTCAATCCTTTGCCTGGGCCGCCGGCCCCCTCTCCAGCCTGTCCCTGCTCATCCTGCGGCCGCCGCCTAGCCCGAGCGCGGGGCTCTCATCTCCTCAGTGCGTGCCTGTGTTCTCCTTCTCCTCCTCCTCCGGCGGCGCCCGCTGCTGCCACCTCCCTCCTTCCCGCAGGCACCGCGGAACAGCTGCCCAGGAGCTCCAGGGAGCGTCGCGAAAGGGCCCGAGCCCGGGCTCGCTCCTCCTCCCCTCCAGGCCCGCCCCAGTCCCGCCTCTTTCCGCCCCGCAGCCTGGCTTCTGCCACCCTAGGGAGCGTCTCAAAAGTGCTCAGCTCCTTCTCCCCTCCGGTCCAGCCCGTTTTGGTCCTAAAACCATCTATCTCTTTCCTTTATCCAAGCTGTCCTCCGTCGTCCCGCCCTCGGCACCCTGCCTCCCTCCTCCCCTCCACCCCAGCTTCCCCCCCAGCCCCCCACCCCGTCCTGGGCTAGTGGAGAAATCTCAACAGATGGTTGAGAGATGAGAACATCTGGCGATTTGAGGCGATTTGCTTGGAGGTGTGTGTGTGTGTGTGTGTGTGTGTGTGTGTGTGTGTGTGTGTGTGTGTGTGTGTGTGTGTGTGCGCGCGTGTGTGTTTGTGTTGGGTGGGTTCCAGTTTCATCTCACTTAGTTCAGATCACCACCCTCAGCCCCTATACACACACGCACAGACACACACACACAGACACACATCCTTTTAGGTAGAAATAGGATTTTTTACAATCAGAAATACGTTTAAAAGTCTAAACTTTTTTTTTTTTTTTGCACGCCCGAAGGAGCCCCCGACCTCTTAAAATCCCTCGAAGGAGTACGTGCGAATATCCATACAAACCCGAATACGAAGGTGAGAGCAGGAGGCGACCTTAGAAGAGCCTTTTTAAGAGTGCCGTTTCTCTTGGCACGCTGTCCTCCCAGTTACCTCGTGCGCCAGGTAGTGCAAGAACCAGCCTCCTCACACAGAAAGGGAAACAGACATGGAGGGACTTTCCCATGCCCCCTTAACTAGGATGAAGCAAGACTCATCCCAGGTCTCTGGACTCCAAACCCCCACACTCTTTCCCACCGGAGCTGTAAAGCTGGCAGGGGGCGGGGCGGAGGAGGGCTTAGGGAACTGTTCGAGGTGTAAAAAAACAAAAGGCAGAAATACTTTTTTTTTTAGAACTGAGAAAGATTTAGAGTTAAATACATTTCCTCCTCATTGGATTGAGAACTTCTCGCGTTCCAAGGATGTATAAGCGAGCTGGACCTACAGGTCTTCGGTCTTTCCCTATTTTCTATCTTTTAAAATGATAAGGGTTTTTTTTTTTTTTAGATCTTTGTCTTTTCCATTCGTTGTGTGTGTGTGTGTGTGTGTGTGTGTGTGTGTGTGTAAGTGTGTGTGAATGTATGTTGGGGAAAGACATGAAGAGACTAAAAAAATATACAATCCCTACTCAGAGCAGAAAAAAAATGAATTCGCTCCACAGAGAACAAAGAAAGTAGTTTCCTTATCCAGCTCTAATAAGGGTCTTGGAACTGAGGAGCGTTCACTAAACTCGGGATAATCTGAGTCTTGAATTTATTATTATTATTGCTACAATTTTGTCAGTCTGTGGGAAAGGGCAAGGGGAACCTGTCTTGTTTGACTAGCCATGAGCTCTTCCTCTCCCTTTCTATATGTCCCTCACTTTCTCTTACCTCTATTTCTTTCTCATGGACATTTCCTTTATTTCTCCTTCTTGTCTTTCCTCTTTTTTTCTGGCCTTTTTGTTTCTATGCTTTCTTTCCTTCTTTCCTTTATCATTCACTCTCTGTCTCCATGTCTCTTCATCTTTCTCACTTTTTCTGTCCCTGTCCATCCCTATCTCTGTCTCTCTGTCTCCTTTCCCCCCTCTAATCTCAAGCCTTCCCTCCTCATATCTCCCCATATTCTTTCTTTCTATAGTTTTTTTCCACTTAAAATTCTTTGTCTTTCTCCTGTTTCTGAAATCATACCCTAGGCATTTTCTTGATGCCTTCAGTGATAACACAAAGTCCCACACAAGGTAGGTGTTTAGATACTACTTGTGTGACCCTTTGCAAACTCCTTTTCCTCTCTGAGCATCAATTTTCTCCTCTGTAAAATGAGGGGTTTGTAGGTAGCAAATTTTTTTCCAGCTCTGAAGTCTATGATCCTAGGTGGCCAAGTCACTTAACCCTGTTTGCCTCAGTTTCCTCATCTGGAGAAGGACATGGAAATCCATTCCAGTATTTTTACCAAGAAAACCCCAGATGGGATTAGTAAGAGTCAGACACAATTCAACAACATTTACACATAACACTTTAAAGTTTCCAAAGACATTGCTTGACAGGTCATGTGACTTTGAGCAAGTCACTTTCTCTGATGATTTCAACTTCCTATCTGTAAAATGGGTATTATAATATTGGGACTACAAACTATAGGATTGTGTGTGTGTGTATGTGTGTGTGTGCATATGTATGTGTGTTGGATATAATATTTGTATTCTAGCTGTAATATCTATACCCGGAGTCTAGGTATAATAGGCATGTAATATCTATTCTCCATATCTATATTTAGGTCTATGTATGCCCTGTCTAGCCTCACCTACCTTAGGGCAGCTAGGTGGTGACATGGTGCACAGGAAGTCTTGACTTCAAATCCAGCCTTAGACACTTACCAGCTGTGTGACCCTGCGCAAGTCACTTAACTTGTGTTTGCCTTAGCTCTTAGAATAGTGCCTGGAACATAGCAGGCACTATATAAATACTTATTCACTTCCTTATCTGAAGAGTCATTATTGGCCCATATTACAGAGCATCATAGCTTTAGAGATAAAAAAACCATTGAGTCCAACACTCATTTCACAGATGAGGAAACTGAGGCTAACAGAGATTAAGTGACTTATTTAAGACCACACATCTAGTAGGTATCTGAGGCAGGATCTGAACTCAGGCCTTCCTGAAGCTAAGCCCAGGTAGGTCTTGAACAGAAAGTAGAGACCATTCTAAGAGACTAGCTCAGAACTGGGAATGATGTGACATGCCAGTCTTCAGGCTACCATTCCAGGAGTGGTAGTTTAAGTGGGAGAAGGAAGACTGTAGCCAGAAGAATTTCTCCCAGTACTTCATTTGCCTCTGACTCCACAATTCTACTAGTACTGAACAAGAAAAATGTATCCAGTAGTCTCATGTTGGCCATACAATGAACTACTTACAAAGAAATCGCAGGATCAGGAGTTATTTCCAGTAATAAAGCTTCAAGTGGAAAAGGAGCAGCATTGGGAGCAAATCCAGTTCCCAAGTTCCTTGGTCTTAGTAGACTTTTCATTTATTTATTTGTTCATTTTAGTCAATAAGCATTTACTGAATGCCTACTATATGCCAAGCATTTTGCTAGGCACAAGATAGAAAGATTTCATAGATAAAATTGAAAATGGTCCCAGTCATGAAGGAGTTCCTATTCAACAAAGACAAAAATGATAAAGTCCTGCCCATGGGAATACATTTGCTAAATCCAGCAATGTAGATATTGGCTTTCTTCTGGTGGCAGTGAATGATGGGTCATGATGAATTTTAGTCAGGAGCTCTTGGGTTTGGACTACACTTATGACCTGGATTAGAACTATAGTTAAAAAACTATATTAGCTAAAGCCAGCCTAGGTCTGAGAGAAGCCATAGCAGATTTCTTTCTTTTTATTTCTTTGGTAATGAGTTAAGACTGGACACAGTTAAACCATGCTTCTGTGTCTGACTCAATTATGCCATTCTCTTGGGGTTTGGATCTATTGAAACACAGCATGAAGGGGAGAATGATAGAGTTTTCCTGGAGTGTATAGGCTCAAGTCAAGAGTTTAATTTGATAAATCTGCACAAGACCACAACCCTCAGACTGAGGGAATGAACACTGACATTCCCAAGAGAGACAGAACTAGGGTACAGAGATTCTCACTGCTCTCTGAGAATAATACAAGACTTAACAATCCTCCTGCTACTTTTTGGGGCACATAACCACCCAAGAGAATATGGGACCACTCAGAGCAGCTTGTTGTGCAGTAGAATCAGACTAGTTGGAGCTGAATCAGGCTATTGGCTAGCAGTGCCCCCTGGTGGGTAAAGTGTGATCGAACAAAAGCATGTTTGTATAAACCAGTTTGTGATTGTGAAGATTCCAACAAACTAAAAAGGTTGGTTTTGTACTAAGGACCAAGGTGAGAAAAAAAAGCAAAACAATAAGGTATCAGGGGGTTCAGCTCTTGTCATTGTCATTCTTTTCACTTTTAGAAGACCATGAAATATCTGAGCTGTAAGAAAATTCAAAAGGCACACAATTCAAAATGTACCCAAATAGGAAAGCTCTCTTAGTGATCTCTGACAAAGGGTCAACTAAGTATCTGTTTGAAGACCTCCACTGCCAGGAAAGTCATTACCTTATGTGGCAGTTTTATTTCACTTTTGGAAGTTGTTAAGAAGTTTTTCTTTACATCAAGCAGAGATCTGCCTCTGCATCTTTCATCCATAATCCTAGTTATAGATGAGATGGATTTTTTCAGTCCACTTTGTTTATCAGTTTTTCTTAGTTAAAAGAGAAGGATCAATGGAGGAGGAAGTTGATTCGGAAAAGAACTGTAATATAAAAAACAAAAGGTCACAATAAAAAAAATTAAGAAGCTGAAACTAAATTGAAGGATGAATTACAAGTTCCACTTGGATAGGCAAATGAAGATATTTGCAAATAAAGGAGAATTGGTTTTTATCATGAGTATCAGCTATTTTGTTTTGTGTTGCTTATAATAAGTATTTGCAAAAAGACCACCATGAAGATAATTGTAGCTTATGCGACAGGCTCTGTCTAAGAGGAAGAAGAGATAGAGAAATTCTTTGAAGAATTTTATAAGACCCTCGAAATTAAATGAACATATATTTTAATACTAAATGACTACACTGCAAAAATAGGAAGAGAGGAAAATGGGGAAAAATTGGAAAACATGTTTCATAAGTAAGAAATGAGAAAGCCCACAAGGTTGCAGATTATGCAGAAGTTTCCCAATTGTGTGACATTAATACATTCCTTACTAAGAGTCAGGAGGCATGGAACGTGGCACACACTAAGTAAAATCACAAAACCTCTCTATGGTTGATTATATTCTAACAGAAGGAATATCTGTGATTATTGATGCTGAAGTTACTTCCAAATCAGTTATCTATGCACAGTCAGACTGCTGACTTATTAGAAGATAAAAATAAAAAAAAAATTAGAAGAAAGAAAAATTAGAAGGTATAGCACACACACTCAAAATTTATCTAAATATGATAAAAAAAAATCCTTTAAAGAAATAAAGAACAATTACAATAATTGGAGGGACATCCAGTTCTCATTTTGGGGCTATACAAATAGAATAAAAATTATAATTCTCACTAAATTAATATATATAACCAAACTACCAAGGAGATACATTATAGAGCTAGACTAAATAGCAGCAAAATTGATTTGGAAGAATAAAAAGGATAGAACTTCAAGGGAAATAATGGGGGAAAAAATAGGACTGGAGGGAGATTAGCACTTCTAGACCTCAAATTACCCTATAAAGAGAAAATTATTATAACAATTTGGTAATGATTAAAAAATAAAGAATTATATAAGTAGAACAGATTAGATAAGAAAGAGCCAGAAAAGAGTTAATTTAATCACCTAGGAAAGAACTCTGTATCTGACAGGAGCTGATGGGAAAATTGAAAAGCAATTTGGCAGACATTAGATATAAAACAGTAGCTTACACCACACAACACAATGAGCTCAAAGTGGATGTACAACCTGAATACAATAGAAAAAATTAGAAAAGAACCACATTAGGAATTTCTTACCATTATGGCTATAAGAGAGTCCTTAAAAAGAAGAGATAGAACAGTCACAAAAAAAGATAATTTTGATTACATGGAATTAAAAAGCTTCTGCACTAACAAAATCAATCCAATTAAGATCAGAGGAGAAGCTGTTGATTAAGAAGATGTGATATGCAGTTGAATTAACTTTGACCTGGCCTTTTTAAGGAAATTGGTGACCCTGAAAAATAGGACTTGGATTTCTTTTAAAGAAAAAAACAAACCAGATATTGATGAGGGCTATCACCATTTCTTAAGAAGTTTAACTGAAGTAAATCAGTTTCAGAGAGAGAAAAAGAGGAGTCTACAAACCTCCCAAGTCAACAAATACATGACATTCAAATAGGTGATGAACTATGACAGTCAACATAAGGCAACAGTGGTTTAGAATTTAGATTTTAAACTAATTTTCAGAATCTAACAGAGAAGAATGGGGAAAACTTATGGAGGTATGATGCAGGAACAAAAGCAAACGAGGGGAAAACAAATGTAAAGAGAATTTGATGAGAGACCAGATTAAGTCATATCTTCATGAGGCCATTTTAGGAGAAAACTGGAAACAAGACAAAAAAATACGAAAAATAAAAATCCTTCAAAATATTTTTAAATTTATTTATTTAAGTTTTTACATTCATTTTCACAAAATTTTGGGTTCCAAATTTTCTCCCCATTTATCCCCTCCTCCCCACCCCAATACACCGAGCATTCTAATTTTCCCTATCACCAATCTGCCCTCTCTTCTATCATCCCTCCTTTCCCTTGTCCCCATCTTCTCTTTTGTCCTGTAGGGCCAGATGACTTTCTATTCCCCATTAACTGTATCTCTTATTTCCTAGTAGCAAGAACAATACTCAGCAGTTGTTCCTAAAACTTTAAGTTCCAAATTCTCCCCATCCCTCCCTCCCCACCCATTCCCTTTGAGAAGGCAGGCAATTCAATATAGGCCATATCTGTGTAGTTTTGCAAATGACTTTGATAAGAGTTGTGTTGTGTAAGACTAACTGTATTTCCCCCCATCCTATCCTGCCCCCCATTGTTTCTATTCTGTCTTTTGATCCTGTCTCTCCCTGAGTGTTGATTTCAAATTGCTCCCTCCTCCCATTGCCCTCCCTACCCTCATCCCCCGCATCCTGCTTATCTCCTTCTCCCTCACTTTCCTGTATTGTAAGATAGGTTTTCATACCAAAATGAGTGTGCATTTTATTCCTTCCTTTAGTCGAATGTGATGAGGGTAAACTTCATGTTTTTTTTCTTAGCTCCCCTCTTTTTCCCTCCACTAAAAAGTCTCCTGCTTGCCTCTTGAATGAGAGATAATTTACCCCATTCCATTTCACCCTCTCTCCTCCCACTACATTTCTCTCTCACCATTTACCTTAATTTCTTTTAAGATATGATCCCATCCTATTCAATTCACTCTGTCCTCTCTGTATGTGTGTGCATGCACACATGTACGTGTGTGTGTGTATGTGTGTGTGTGTGTAGTCCCACCAACTACCCAGATACTGAAAAGTTTTAAGAGTTACAAATATTGTCTTTCCATGTAGGAATGTAAACAGTTCACCTTTGGTAAGTCCCTTATGACTTCTCTTTGCTGTTTACTTTTTCATGCTTCTTCTCATTCTTTTGTTTGAAAATCAAATTTTCTTTTCAGCTCTGGTCTTTTCATCAAGAATGCTTGAAAGTCCTCGATTTCATTGAAAGACCATATTTTCCCCTGAAGTATTATACTCAGTTTTGCTGGGTAGGTGATTCTTGGTTTGAGTCCTAGTTCCTTTGACTTCTGGAATATCCTATTCCACGCCCTTTGATCCCTTAATGTAGAAGCTGCTAGAGCTTGTGTTATCCTGATTGTATTCCCACAATACTGGAATTTCTTTCTAGCTGCTTGCAAGATTTTCTCCTTGACCTGGGAACTCTGGAATTTGGCCACAATGTTCCTAGGAGTTTCTCTTTTTGGATCTCTTTCAGGTGGTGATCGATGGATTCTTTCAATACTTATTTTGCCCTCTGGTTCTAGAATCTCAGGGCAGTTTTCCTTGATAATTTCATGGAAGATGATGTCTAGGTTCTTTTTTTGATCATGGCTTTCAGGTAGTCCCATAATTTTTAAATTGTCTCTCCTGGATCTATTTTCCAGGTCAGTTGTTTTTCCCATGAGATATTTCACATTCTCTTCTATTTTTTCATTCTTTTGGTTTTGTTTTGTGATTTCTTGGTTTCTCAGAAAGTCATTAGACTCCATCTGTTCCATTCTAATCTTGAGAGAACTATTTTCTTCAGTGAGCTTTTGAACCTCTTTTTCCATTTGGCTAATTTTGCTTTTGAAAGCATTCTTCTCCTCATTGGCTTTTTGAACCTCTTTTGCCAATTGAGTGAGCCTATTTTTCAAGGTGTTATTTTCTTCAGCATTTTTTTGGGTCTCCTTTACCAAGGTATTGACCCGTTTTTCATGCTTTTCTTGCATCTCTCTCGTTTCTCTTCCCAGTTTTTCCTCCACCTGTCTAACTTGATTTTCAAAATCCTTTTTGAGCTCTTCCATGCCCTGAGCCCACCGGACATCCACCTCAGATGTCTGGGATAGAGAGGCCCCGACCTCCACGTCTTTCCCTGATGGCAGGCATTGTACTTCCTCATCAGAAATGAAAGGAGGAAGAAACATCTGTTCCCCAAGAAAGTAGCTTTCTATGGTCTAATTTTTCTTCCCTTTTCTGGGCATTTTCCCAGCCAGTTACTTGACTTCTGAGATTCTTCTCCACCCCCACCTAGATCTGCCCAGCTAGTGCTTGGGGTCTGAGATTCAAATGCTGCTCTCCAGCCTCAGGGCTCTCAGGGGTGGGTGCAACTGCTATTCAATGTGAGCTTAAGTTCTGGTTCTCAGGTAGGGGCAGGGCCACCTCCCAGGCTCAGTTCCCTCAGGGGGTTTATGCAGAGATCTTCACTAATGGCCCTGAGCCCCTGTCTGCTCCGGGAGCTCCTGGCTGCCGCTGCTTCTGCCGCTGCCTCCATCACTGCCTCCTGAGGGGGCCTGAGTCACAGAGACACCCCACTCCCCTCTCGGCCAGCCCAGAAGTCTCTCTCACTGACCTGTAGCGCCTGTGGGTGGAGGGACCTTTGTGGCCACCGGAGATTCCGTTCCTGAAGCCTGCTCGGATCTGCTCCTCTCCGGCTGTGCAGCCAGGGCAGCGCAGGGGTGGGTTCCCCTGTCTGGTGTGCAATGGACCTTTGGGGTTGGTTTTTCAGGGCTCTCTGGAACAGAAATCTCCTCCACTGCGTTCCTAAGTGGCTCGTACTGCTCCAGAATTTGTGGGGAGTTCTTTTTACAGAAAATTTATGGGCTGCGGGTTCAGAGCTAGCATACAGTGAGTCTTTCTACTCTGCCATCTTGGCTCCTCCCCCAAAATTTTTATAACAAGCTCTTTTTCCCCATTATTGACAGTGTAGTTACTATATCTCAGCTTTGATGAGTTATATGAGAAATCAGAGATGGCATTAAACAAAGATGGGAAAAGCAGCTGGTTTAGACTAAGTATGCAAAGAAGAGATACGTGCTATAGGGAATTAAATTTTTAGGGCACTGAGGGATCGATTTCCCTTATATCTTAAAGACAGGAGGTAACAAAATGTTGGAAAAAATCTCAAGCATTACTACAGATAAAAAGTGATAGAAAATCAATAAGTAATGATCCATTTGCTTACTTTCACTGATGAGAATATGAGAAGGCTTTTACAAATGATCCCCTCTGGCAGAACATGTTTTTATAGTCACACCATTGAAGGAAAGATACTGAGAATACAAGATTTCACTATAATTATTGTTAGCTGAGAGATATCCTGGCATTGTGGATATAATATTGGTCTTAGAGCAAGAAAGAAATTTATTTGAATTTTGCTTTCAATGTCTACTAGCTGTATAGTCATGGGCAAATCATTTAATTTCAGTTTCCTCATTTGTAAAATAAAAAAATACTTGTATCTATTTTAAAAGGTTATGGTAAAGATCAGATTAAACAATATATGTAAAATGCTTTTCTAATCTTAAGACATTACATCAATTAGCATTACATAACAAAATTATTTTGTTGTTTACCTTTCGTTTTCAAGAGGACCATGGGTGGGAGGGACCGAAGAAAGGAGATGACTTGAGTGTGACTTGGATTGAGGTGTGTGAGAATTTCTCATGAAGTCATCACCCTCACTCTCTCAGAGTCATTGTATTCCAGTGGAGGACTGAAGATGACCCAGGTTGCAGTGAATGACCTTGATATCTTCTATATCTGGCCAAGCTCTAAGTGTTCCAGAGTTCCTGCTTCAGCTGCCTTCATGATCATTAGAACAAACTGTTCTCATCTGCATGTTCTTCTGTGGAAAGTCTTCATATGCTTGGGGTAGACATCCTAACTCACTGATGGGGTTGAGGCCCTTAGGCTACCCTCAATGTGGTTTAGCCCATCTGCTGAGATGGTTTTACCAGGGTTTAGCTGCTGTGCATGTTAGAGCTTCTTGGATCTGGAGGTGAGAGTTTGGTGAAAGGTGGACACCATTGTGATAGAATGTTCATTACAACATTAGCACTATCACTGAGGGGAGAGGCATGGTGGAGAGGAAGCTCCACCCCTACTAACAACTGCTGGGCAATTGACAGCAATAGGCAGATAAGCACAGAAGGTCTGGGAGTGGCAGTATCCTCCCACCCCCAATCAGCAGTTCTGAGGCCAGCCCAGCCTTCAGCCATAATTCTAGGAAACAATCCCTGTGGAAATATAGCGTGGCAATTGCTCCTGTAGGTGCTACCGCTAGAGCTACTGATTACCCAGAAAAGAACATTTTCATCACCAAAGTCTTTGGCACTATCATATGGTTCAACATTGGTAATTTATATCATTTGATCAGTTTGAAATGACCTTAAAGAAGAGGCATTCCTATCTCTTTTGCTGCTGTACCCTAAGGTCCCTGGAGCATTTCTACTGGATTTGCTGCTGAAATCTATTAGCTGAGGAGGTTTCTTCCCTTTTCAAGACTGTTTTGCATCAGTTATGTATTATTTCTCCCATTTGAATGAGATTTCTTGGTAGCAGGTATTATAAATTCTATTTACATGACAACACTGTGCATATAGTAAGCACTTAACAAAAGCTTTTTTTCATTCATTTATTCAAAGAAGCATCTACATCAGTCAATAACCATGGAAGACAGTGGAAAGGGCACTGGATTTGGAGTCAGTACACCTGAAATCCTAATTCTGTCATATGGCCTGAGTGACTTTGGCAAGTCATGTAATTCTCTTTGGGGCTTGGTTTCCTCATCCGGTAACTGGGGGGTTGGACTAGATGACCTCAAATTAAAAGTCCCTTTTGCCTTTCAATCTGTGGGAGCTTTTGAAGTATGCTTGAAGGGCTGTCTTGAGGAAGATGGATTAGGCTCGTTCTCTATTGCCCCAGAAAGCAGGACCAGGAAATGAAAGATGTCTGCCTAATGTGAGAAAACACATGGTAACAATTAGAGTAACCCATAAATGAAATGGGATATCTCAGGAGGTAGAGGGTTCCTCCTCACTGAAGGTTTTTCAGCAGAAACTACATGATCATTTGTGAAGTATATTATAACAGGGAATCCTTTTTAGTATAGATTGCACTAGATGACTGCTGGGGTCCCTTCCAATAAGAGCACAAGGAGGCAGCTAGGTAGTACAGCAGATGGAGTGTTGTGCCAGAAGACCCAAGTTCAAATCCCATCTTAGACACATTACCTGTGTGACCTTGGACAAGTCACTTAACATTTGTTTGCCTCAGTTTCCTCAACTGTATAATGAGAACAATGACATTATTATTAATGGGGATAATAATAGCATATACCTCACAGGGTTATTTTGAAGATAAAATGAAGTAATTTTTGTCAGGTGCTTAGCCCAGTGACTGGAATATAGTAAGTGCTTAATAAATGCTTATTTCCTTCCTTCCTTCTTTCCTTCCTTCCTTCTTATAAGGAGACATGGGATTGGAGGTTGGACAACCACTGACAATGGCTTAAGCTGTGCTTTCCTTCTGGGATTCAGGGTCAAGAAGTGTATACACCTGAGAGCTGGCCAGTGATGATTCTGTCACGAGGTCAAGCATGGTGGTGTTCTCCATAGCACCCTTGGAGCTTTGCGTGCCTGTTGTCTCAGGGCTGTGGCTAAGATCATGAGGTCAGAATCACAATAAATAGCTGACACTGATAGGTAGCTTTAATGTCTGCCAGCTGCTTTACCTGCGTTTTCTTATTTGACCTACATGACAACTCTGGCAGATACAGGGGTACTATTATTATTCTTATTTTCTAGATGAGGAGACTGAGGTTCAGAGAGGCCTCCACATGTAGCAAGTGTTGGAGCCAGATCATGTTTGTAATTCCTGGGGCACTTCCTACGACTCCACAGTTTTTTTTATCTGGCCCATTTCCATTCTAGAACTTAGGTTCTCTAAGTATACATTTGAAGTATACTTTGTGTTTTTAATAAGAAGCTCTGAGCCACTGGAAAGGTAAGAAAAAATGTTGAGAGGGAAAAAAAGTCAATCACATTAAATCCATTTACATCGAAGAAATCCACAGTGCTATGTCAACTTGACACCTGTCTGTAGAATCTTACTCTGGAAAAATAAGCCCTGCCTCTCTCCACCTTCTCTGAAGGGCTCCTGTGTAACGTGACAGAAAATAACAGGAGTCTCAACACAGAGCAGGGATTTCCTGGCTACATTTGGGCAAGAGGAGCCTCATTCTAAAGTTCTGTCAGGATCAAATGATGCAATATGTGTGAAGCAATTTTATTTTTTTGCCGTGTGCAGGTGAACTGCTTATTATACTTAATAACAAATTGGTTGATGGGTATGGAACATTGCATGTACTGACAGATTCGACTGACAATGGCCTCCTTTGCTGTGCCATGAAGAAGTCACGCCATATCTTGGCTCTGGGAGTTTTATCTGGCTCTCCCCCATGTCTAGAATATCTTCCCTCATCTCTGACTCCTGGCACCTAAGGCTTCCTTCTAATCTCAGCTAAACTGCCATCTTCTGCAGGAAGCCTTTCCTATTTCCCCTTACTGCTACCTTTCCTATGAAATTATTAATAATTTATCATGTAATATTTGACATATATGAATAACACAGATATGAAAAGATGTTATTCAGATTATATATATGAGCTTATCAAGATACATCTATATCTTATTCTTTTATCATATAAAATCATATCAAAGGTAATGATGTAAATATCTGTATCTTATTTTTACATAATTGTTTGCATATTATCTCCCCAATGAGATTATGAATTCCATGAGAGCAGAGGCTGTTTTTTTCCTTTCTTGGTATCCCCAGAACTTAGTTCATTATCCTGCACATAGTAGGTGCTTAATAAATACTGCTTGATTTTATGTGCTAGCTTGCTAAATGTTTTTTTTCTTTTTTTCTTATAAAGTATGGTTCCCTGACAAGTAGGGGAGGTGTAGGGGAAGGGAAAGGATGTATTTAGAAGTGAAGATGTTGCAGAAACAAACTATGTCAACAAAATTTAAAAAATTATAATAATTTGGTCAGCAGAGCTTGGAAGTCCAACACAGCATCTTGTAGTTCAGTCATGTCCAGTTTTTATGACCCTGTGGACCATAGCACACTAATACTAAATCCTAAAACTGGGGTTTTCTTGGCAAAGATATAGGAGTGATTTGCCCTTTCCTTCTCCAGCGGTTTAAGGCAAACACAGATTAAGTGACTTGTCCAGGGTCACATAGCTAGTGAATATCTGAGGCCAGAGTTAAACTCAGGTTTTCTTAACCTAGTGCTCTATCTACTGAGCTACCTAGTTGCCTTGATCTTGTCATGTAGTAGGCATTTAATAAGTACTTCTTGAGTTGGATGGAACTGAAGATCAAGTCACCAAGAATATAGGGAAGGAGTTTTGGACTCGAAGTCAGGAGACTTCTGTTTGAGTTTTGTGTCTTCTTCCAACTTGCCCTATGACCTTGAACAACTTGCTTCTCCTCTCTGGGTTTCTGTCTCCTTTTAGGTTTGAACTCGATGCTGTATAAAAACCCTCTTATCTCTTACGTTCAATGTGCTAAGCTCCTTTCTGGCTCTGATGTTCCAGATGCTTAGGCCCTCTAACCCTGACATGAAGATGACCACAGAGATGGAAGAGGCCTTGGGCATCACATGGTTCAATCCTCTCATTTTACAGATGAAGAAGGTGGTCCAGCAAGAATGAAGGATCTGCCTTGGGACACACAGGTGGAGAACCAGTAGGCTGAACCAAAAATAACCACTCCAGATCTAGTGTTTGGTATCCCCAGTCTTCTATCCTAAGGCCCTTTTTAGTTCAGATATTCAATGAGATTGATTGATTGGAGACATGTGATCTGGACTGGCCTTTCTGTGGCCTCTCTGAGAGAAAGGTAGAGCCTTGTGAGCATGAGTATATGTCATGCAAACCTCTCCAAGCCTCAGTTTCCTCATCGGGTGTAATGGAAATAGCTTTTTGGAATTTGAAGGCCTGAGTTTAAAAATCCTTCTTCTGACATTCGCCCAGGATCAATCAAAAGGGGATAATTATACTTGTACCTTCTTCTTCCCTAACTAGGGGTACTGGGAGCCCTATAAACCTTAGAGCAAGGCAGGGAAATCAGCTGCTTTGATGTGCTCAGAGTGCTCCAACAGGCCCCCTGGTTGTCTGTGTTTGTAGGAAGTTAAACAGCCTCCCTCATTAGTTTTTCTCTCCAAATCTACCATGTCTTGTCTGTCAAACACTGACCAGAAAGCCCTCTTAATCCAATGTATTTCAATGAAATTATGAGATCTCTGCCTATTTTTCTCTTTCTAGCTGTCAGACCAGTCTGGCAGGTGTGAAGTTAACAGAATCAAAAGAGGCAAAAGTGAATAATAGAAAAAAGGAGCGGGGAAGGTGGAAGGGGAGGACTGGTCAGAAGCATGCCATCTGTCAGACTCTAAGGACTGGGGTTTGGTTTAGGCATCAGATGGCTAAAATGCTCCATTCCATACATTACCTGTTGTATTTGTGTTTTGGGGGAAAGAGCCCTGGCCTTGGAGTCAAGAGATCTGCATTCGAATCCTCATCTCCAGTCACCATTTACTAGCCTGGTAAGTTTGGGCAACACACTTCCCATTTCTGGCTTTGTTTTCCTACTCTGTAAAATGGACATATTTGGGCTTCTTCACAGAGTTGTGAGAAAAGTGCTTGGCAAATTGTAATACACTATAGAAAAGGGAGCTAATATTTGATTGTGGTACAATTTGATTAAACTCAAGATTTTGCTGAAAATGATACCTTGTATTTATGTGGCACTTTAAGGTTTGTGAAGCTCTTAACAAACATCTCATCTGAGCATCGTGTTCATGGAGTGTAGACTTAGAAAGAATCTTACAAGTTGTTTAGGAATGACCCCCTCGTTATATAGAGGAGAAAACCAAGGTCCAAACAGATAACTTGCCCAGGCTCCCTCAGCCAGTTTGTGGTAGAGTGGGTCTGAGAGCCCCAGACATCTGGCCCAAGCCTTTTTCTACCAGACTCCTTCAGATATGGAGGATCAGAGGTGACAAGGCCTCACATCCTCCCTAGGCAGTGGAGTAGCTCTACTGTAGAAGAGAATGGACAAGGATCCAGCAGGTGAGAGAGCAGGGTGCTCGCACCTTGTAGGGTATGGGTTTTTACTATTTGTTGAGGTGTTCTGGGCCCCTCTGGAGTCTGGTGAAGCCTGTGAAGCCCTTCTCAGAATAACTGAAGACAATACTACATTTTAGTTCTAGGTTAGTGAAAATAAAGATTCCACTTTCTTTTCCCCACCTAAATTCACAAACCTCTTGAGACTTCTCCATGAACTGTGGACCCCAGCTTGAGAGCTAAGTCCTGGATACCTGGATATTTGAGATGCTCTTTTTGAGGGTTAAGTTTAGATGGTTGGGATGAAGATAATAGAAAATGACTCCTACGGTTGTGAAGTAGAACTGGAGTGGGGAAGGGGGATGGTTAGAGAAAGCGCTTGTAAGGCGCCTAGGTGGTGAAGGAGAAAGAATGTTGGATGTGGAGTCAGGAAGACAGAATTCAAATTCTGTCTCACTAACTGTGTGACCCTGGGGATGTCACTGAACCTTTTCTAGCCCTAGTTTCCTCATCTGTAAAATGGGGATGATAATAATAACCTCTATATTGTGTGATTGCTGTGAGGACCAAATGAGAGAATATGTGTAAAGTGCTTTGCAAACCTTAAAGTACTAACTAAAGTATTATTATTACTGTTGTGTACAGTTATATCATGTACAATTCCCCAGAGCTGGATCATCAAAATGTAGTTAAGGCAGCCCAATGTATTTGAAAGAGCCAGGAGTGGTCAGCAATGAGAAGACTTAGGTCAGGGGTGGGATACCTATGGCTTTGAGGCCACACGTGACCTTCTAGGTCCTCAGGTGCGGTCTTTTGATTGAATCAAAGTTTCACAGAATGTATTTGTTCTGTGAAATTTGGATTCAGTCAAAGGGCCACACCTGAGGACCTAGAAGGCCATATGTAACCTTGAGGCCATAGGTGTCCCCCCTACCCTCCTTGACTTAGGTTGTAGTTCTGGCTTTGGCTCTAAATCACTGTATGATTTTGGACAAATTATTTCTTTTTTAAAGGCTCAGTTTTCTCATCTGTCAAATGGGATGATAATTTCTGTCTGTTTCATGTAATTTCTGATTACATAGGTGGAGGAGACTCCTTGAGGCAGAAACTTCTCTTGTCAATTCAGATCAGAGACTCCTCACGAATTTGCAGTTTTAGAGAGTTGTCTAGGCACACTGGGAACTTAAGTGACTTAACCCTAGGTCACATAATCAATATGAGTCTGAGGTAGAACTCCAGCTCAGGTCTTCCTAACTCCAAGGCCAGTCTATTTATTAATCAACTAATCAGTTAATTCAGTTATTCACTCATTCATTCAGCAAGCATGTAGTAAATGCCTACTATGTGCCAGTCACCATACTAGACAAAGAGTACAGAGAAAAAAACCCAAGAGAGTCTCTGCTCTCAAGGAACTTAGTTTAATGGCAGCAAAAAGGAGGCCCCAACGCACGGTAACTTTGGCTGGAGGCACCAGCAATTGAAGGGATAAAGAGGGTTTAATCAATTGGAAGCAATCTGACTGATGCTGCTAGACTCCACATATATAATACTTCTGCAAGGGTCTCAATGCTTTCCTTGGCTGGATGGGAATCTGAACATATTCCTTGGGCCCTTTCTCCAAGGTCCTTTTTCCCTAGGACACCATGCTTTCTCCATAGAGGTAAGATATATGATTATAAAATGAGAGGGAGCAACATGGTTACTCTAGTCCAAAGGCCAAAGCAAGGGAATAGCTCTATTAAATAGAACCGAACCTTCTCCCTCTTCCCCCACCCCCGACTTTATTTGCATTTTTACTACAATCAAGGCCACTCCCAGGTCAAACTGCAAAGTAGATCATTAATAATAATGGGAATAGAGACTAGACCTATAATTTCATTAATAGCTGTTGTGTTTGTCCTTCATTCTCAAAGAGGACCATGACATCAAGATGATGACAAGATGTGCAGTTGACTGTGGTTTGAGTGAAAGAAGGCTGTGCAGGTCACCAGTCTCACTTTCTCCTCCTGAGCCATTTGGGTCCAGTGGCCTGATATTCATCAGAATGACTAGAGATGGTCGAGGATGCAATGGGAGACCCTGGCCCTTTCAGGCTAAGGGGCTTACAGCATTCTCACTTTGAGTGAGATACACCCATTCAATGAATAGGCTTCTTTAAGTAGTTGCTTGAGCGAAGGTCCCTTTAATCAAAAAAAAAAAAAAAAATTAAACTGGGAGAAGACCCTCAGGGTTCTTGGGTAAAAGAGAAACAATTACTATTTAGTATTCCATTAATATAGGGAACTCAGTTCCCAGCAGAGGAATTCCTATCCTCTGCCAGTTCAGGTTGGCACCTTCTCTGCAACCTATGTAGTCTTAGGAAGTGGCTGAGAGTACTGAGAAATGGAATCATTTGCCCAGGCTCATACAGCCAGTATGTGACAGAGATAGGATCTGAACTCAGGTCAAAAAGTTCTAGCTTTAAAGCCAGTTCTCTGGCTGTTATGTAATACGCTGCAGCTATTACTACTTCTATCACTAATAGTAAATAGGTTTGTAGAGCAGTTTGAGGTCTGCAAAGCACTTTACAAATGCTATCTCATTTGATCCTCACAGCAACCTTGGGAGGGAGGTACTGTTACTATATCCATGTTCAGTTGAGGAAACTGAAGCAAACAAAGGTCAAGTGACTTGCCCAGGGTCAAATAGCTGTTAAGACATAAAGCTCAATTTAAACTGGAGCCCTCCTAACTCCAAGTCTCTTTTCCTCCTTTTGCTGTTCCTACCTTTTCTCCTAACATTTTGTTGTTGAATTGTTTCAGTTGTATCTGACTCCCTGTGACCCCATTTAGGATTTTCTTGACAAAGACACTGGAGTGGTTTGCCATTTCCTTCTCTAGCTCATTTTACAGATGAGGAAACGGGGGCAAACAAGGTTAAGTGACTTGCCCAGGGTCACACAGCCAGTAAGTGTCTGAGGTTGCATTAGAACTTGGGCCTTCCTAACTCCAAGTCCCAATTCCTCTGCTTGCTGTTCCTACTTCTCCTCCTAAGGTTTAATAGCACTCCGAGGCTTGCAAAATGCTTTACATGTATTATCTCATTTGATTGAATATAAATGTATCAGGAGTCAGGAGACCTGGGTTCTAGTCCTGACTCTGCTACTAATATGTCACCTTGGAGAAGTCTCTTCAATTCTCCTTGCCTCAGTTTCCTTTACTGATTGGAAGGGTTGGACTAGATACCCCATATTCTGTTTGTAAAATTCCTTCCAGTTTGGCTGCTCTGTGCCCTAATATTTTATATTCTTTGATATTCTTTAACAGTCTTCTCATGGTCTTTTTCTGTATAAAAGCACCTATCTTACCCCCATTAAATTGTTCAGGTTCTTAGAATCTCGTTGCCCAACTAAAACCTCACGACTTAGATTGAAAGAAGGTTTGAGTGGTTGAATTCTTTCCAGGTAGACCATTCTGTACTCTTCATTTTGGTGCTGCCAGCACCCCAAACCACAACACTGCTCCCTCCAGCTAAGAACCAAGCAGGTTCAGACAGCTAGACCACTGACACCAGAGAACCAGAAAATGGCAGAGTCAGGAAGCCTGCAAACATGCAATATTAGAGCTCAAAGGCATCAAAAAACACAGAGCAGAATTTTAGGCAACGGATCTATGGGAGCATCATGGGGTGATGTTCTGGATTTGGAATTAATAAGACTTGGGTTCAAATCCTGCCTGACATTTACAAGCTGAGTAACCATGGACAAGTCTCCATTTATGGGAATCTCATTCCCCTCATCTATAAAATGGGGTTGGTAACACCGAGGGACGTTTTGGACAGCATTAGAGCAAAGTTCTAATGAAACAGTGGGCTCAAACAACTTTGCCAACTTTACAGCAAAAATTGACTCTTATGCTTTACATTGTAAAAGTTGATGGTTATCAGTAAGAACACAGAATGTCAGAGCTGGGAGGACCCTTAGAACACAGATTGTCAGAGCTGGATGGGGTCTTAGAACCAGAATGTCAGAGCTGGGAGGATCCTTACAACACAGATTGTCAGAGCAGGGAGAGACTTTAGAGCATAGAATTCAATCCCACTCAATCCAAACACCTGTTAAGGTTCTACTATATGTTAAACATTGGGGATGCAAAAATTAAAAGGATTTAATCTTTTATTTTTCTCAAGGAGTCAACATTTTATCTGGGATCAGAAGCATATATACTAATACAAGGTAGGAAGTAGGGGGATAAAGTGCACTGGAAACACTTTAAGGAGGGGATTTCCAGCTAAGAGAAGGAAATTCAGTAACTAGAACCCAACATCTGGGGTGGGGTCCTTTCTCTTTGAAGCAGACCTCAACCTAGCCCAGGGGTCCTGGTGTCTCCTTTGCCTCCCTTGTTCCAATGTATTCCTGTATTCCTTGCTACCTTCCTACCTTCTGTTGAGAGATTAGAGAGACCTTGGGGGGTCATTCACCATGTGGCAGGTGTGCCAGTAATCATTTCTACCCTCATGACTGCATCCAGCTGATGGGGAAGATGATCTCTGAATCAGATTGCTGACCTGGACCACAGCTTTCATTGAGGATAACTGGGATTGGGGTGCTGGTATCTCTGTGGGACAGATAGGTAGTGCAGTGAATAGAATGCCAGGCCTGGAGTCAGGAAGATTCATCTTCAGGGGTTCAAATTCAGCCCCTGACACTTACTAGACACCAAGTCACTTAACCCTGCTTGCTTCAGTTTCCTCTTTCATAATATGAGTTGGAGAAGGAAACGGCACGTTACTCCAGTACCTTTGCCAGGAAAACCCCAAATGGACACAATTGGAAATGACTAAATAGCAAGTGCTATCTGTGTCCTTAAAACCTTGAGCATCTTCAGTTCAATTAACTGTCTATGCATTGGAGAGACACTAGAAATGCAAAGAAGGAACGTTCCTAGTCCTCAAGGAACTTGCATTTACTGAAGGTGGAACAAGATGTACATAGATTAATAAATATAAAACGGATATGACATAAATACAAGGGCATTTTTGTGGCTAGTGAAGGAGAATACTAATAACAGGGAGAGTGGAGTAGGAAAGGCATCATGCAGGAAGGTGGCAATTGATCTGAACACCAAAGGAAGCAGGGGATTCCAAGACCTCAAGGTAAGGAAGGGAGTGCATTCTAAGCATGAGAGACAGCCTATGCAAAAGTTCAGAGGTGGGAAAGGGAGGCCACACAGAGAGGATATATAGGCAAGTCTGGTTGGAACATGAGGGTGAACAATAGGGAGTAAATGTAAAATCAGTCAGGAAAGAGAACTTGGAATCAGGTTGTAAGGTTCTTAAAATCCCAAACAGAGCAGTTTGCTTTGGCAACAGGGAGCCATTTAAGCTTCCTGAGCAGTTATGTGCCCTAGACAGACATGGGCTTTAAGAGGACCCATTTGGAGGATGGATGGATGATAGGAAAAGGAGGAAAACAGAGAGACTAACTAGTAAACTACTTTGAAAGTCCAGGCAACAAAGAACAGCTCAACTAGAGAGATAACCATATAACTAGAGAGGAGAAAAATGGGAGTTACAAGGGGGAAACATGGGAGATAGAAAGGAATGGGAAGGATGGCTGGAGAAGTGACAAAGTTAGAATTAGGGATGAAGAAGGGCAAAATCAGTTTGGGACCCATTAGGAGAAAGGACTGTTTCAGAAACTCATTGCCCCAGAGAGTGCAGGGAATGAGTAAATTTATGAATGACAAGGACATCAGTAGAAGAAAAGCACTCCTCAGTCTCAATAGCCTTGATCTGGAAGTCAGGACCAAGTTCCATTTTTGTCATTGATTTTTCTATGTTGATTTTCAGCAAATACTCACTCTGGGCATTGGTTTCTTCTTCCATGCAATGAGAAAGTTAGACTAGCTAGTCCAAACTTAACAGAAGTTGCTTTCACCAATTTAGTAAATCCTCAATAATAAGTTATGTGCCTAGATCTGGACAACATGGTGACAGACTCAAGGTTTCCTTCCTTCCAAAGATAGTTAAATTACCTGGAAAATACTCCTGGGAACAACAGAGCACCATAGGCTGGTCACCTCACTCTAATGAAAGTTCTTATCTGATCCTTTCCATTAATCTCATCTTAAGTTAGGAAACAGTTCACTTAAGCCAACATCCTCGCTGTGTACATGAGGAAACAGAGATCCAATGATTTGCCCAAGACACTACAGGCCATGACAAAATGACCAACCTCAAGAATGCTAGAAATGGTGATTGCCCTCCTTCACTGTTTATATGCTGATTGACCATATCTTTGATTCCATCTCTTCCCTAATTCCCAATATTCAATTAATGACCAAATCTTTCCATTCTGCCTCTTTGCAGCCCTTTCTTCCTCTCTTCTGTGGCCACCACTCTACTTCAGTCTCCCTGCTTACCTCTTATCTGGATGATTTTAACAGCTTCCTAACTGCTTGCTCCGCCTCTAGTCTCTAGCCCTCCAATTTCATGTTACTTCCATATTGATGACTCTCCGGTGATTGTAAGATAAACTTCTTAGTATGGCACTTGGAGCTCTCTGTGCTTTTAAGACATCATGGCAACACATTAAAGAGTTGGTGTGTGTGTGTGTGTGTGTGTGTGTGTGTGTATTTTTCTGTTTCTGTGCCTTTCTTTAATTCCACCCCATAAACCCTCTTTCCATCTCTCTACCTATTGAAATTCTACCTTATTTATTTTGTTGCTGTTATTAGTTGTTTTTCAGTCGTATCTGACTATGATCTCATTTGGGATTTTCTTGCAAAGATGCTGGATGGATTGCCATCCTCTTCTCCAGCTCATTTGACAGATGAGGAAACTGAGGCAACATCATTCAGTGGCTTGCCCAGAGTCACGCAGCCACTAAGTGTCTGAGGCTGGATTTGAACTCAGAAAGATAAGCCTTCCTGACTCCAGACCTGACACTACAATTATTGAGCTACCTGTCAGACCCCTCTCCTCCATCTTTTTGGACTTTAAACAGAGGTTTCAATTGACTTTATTTTAACATGCCAAGGAGATCCCATCAGCCTAGGTAAGAGCAAAAAAAGCCCTAAGCCTGGCAACTCCAATGAAAAAATCAAGTGGTCATGATTATGATTAATTAACTCATCAGAAAATTGCTGTGGCAGAGAGGTCCCCAAAAAGGGAGTGCAGGGAAGTGTGGGAACTTCTGATATAGGACTTTAAATGTCAAACTAAAGAATTTCTATTTTATCTTAGATCCAAGAGGGAACTACTGAAATTTCTTGACTAGGGGCGTGAAATGGCTACAACTATGCTTTAGGACTATTAATGGAACAAGCATGAGGTTACTTCCAGTGACACAGATCTAGAACTTCTCATCCTGGAGAGTTTCCTGAGACTCAGGAGGTTAAAGGACTCTCCAGTGGTCACATAGCTAGTTACTATCAAAGCCAGTGTTTGAACACAGATCTTTCTACTTAGTCCAGTCTTCTATCCGTTAAAATGTATTTTATGCCTCTAAATTATTACTTACTGTTATCTTTTAGAAGCTACTTATCAAAATAGAAATATTTCCCAGAAGGCAAACATCCAGTAGCACCTTTGTAGTCAGTTGAATAGACCAGAAGCCTTTATAGCATCCCCTGCAATCATGCCCTCCTCCCAGATCCCACTGCTGCCAATCTTTGCATATACCCTCATTACCACCAGGCTACTGTAATAGTCCTCATAGAGGTCCTTTATACTCCCCTTTCCCCAAACTGTTACTTATACAACTGACTATTCTTATTCATAGGATGAAAGAAAAAAAGGAAGGAAGGAAGTGAAGGAAGGAAAAGAAAAAAATTATTAAGTGCCTCCTGTGTGCCAGGCACCATGCTAAGGAATTTGTAAATATTATCTCATTTGACCTTCTCAACAACCTGGGAAGCAGGCACTATTATTTTCCTCATTTAACAGCTGAGAAAACTGAGTCAGACAGAGACTTGCCCAGAGTGATACAACTAATAAGTGTCTGAGGTAGTATCTGAAACTTCAGGTCTTCCTGACTTCACATCCATCATTCTATCCATTGTGCTACCTAGCTACCTCATAGTCCTGGTGATATCACTTTCCTGTTAAAAAATTCTTTTAAGAAAATGTAGAGATCATTGCAACATGTAAAATAAATAATTTTGATTATATATAATTAAAAAGGTTTTGCACAATCAAAACCAATTCAACCAAAATTATCAGGAAATCAGAAAATTGGGAAAACATTTTTTGTAACAATTATCTCAGATAAAGGTCTTATTTCTCAAATATATAGAGAACTGAGTCAAATCTATACAAATGCAAATCATTTCCCAATTGATAAGTGGTCAAATGATATGAACAGGAAGTTTTCAAAGAAATCAAAACTATCTATAGTCATATGAAAAATGCTGTAAATCATTATGGATTGGAGAAATGCAAATTAAAACAACTCTGAAGTATCACCTCACACCTATCAGATTGGCTAATATGACAAAGAAGGAAAATGATGGCTGTTGGAGGGGATGTGGGAAAACTGGGACACTAATGCATTGTTAGTGGAGTTGTGAACTGATCCAACTATTCTAGAGAGCAATTTGGAACTATGCCCAAAGGGCTATAAAACTGTGCATACCCTTTAATCCAGCAATACCACTGCTAGGTCTAAATCCCAAAGATATATTAAAAAAGGGAAAATGGACATATTTGTATAAAATATTTATAATAGCTCTTTTTGGGGTGATTGAGGATTGGAAATCAAATATTCATCAATTGAGGAATGGCTAAACAAGTTGTGGTATATAATTGTAATGGAAGATTATTATGCTATAAGAAATAAGAAGCAGGATGATTTCAGAAAAAGCTGGAAAGACTTACATGAAATGATGTGAAGTGAGGTGAACAGAACCAGGAAAATGTTGTGCACAGTAACGGCAATGTTGTCTGATGAAGACATGTGAATGACTTAGTTATTCTCAGCAATACAATGATCTAAGGCAATTCCAAAGGACTAATGATGAAGCACACTATCCACCTCCAGAGAAAGAACTGATATTGTTTGAATACAAACTGAAGCATCCTATTTTAACTTTCTTCATTATTTTTCTTTCATTCAAATCTTCTTGTCCAAAATGACTAATATGGCAAGTTTTACATGATTGCACATGTATAACCTGTATCTGATTGCTTAATGTCCCAGGGAGAGGAAGTGGAGGGAGAGAGAGAATTTGGAACTCAGAATGAAACAAAAAAAATGTTAAAAGTTACTTTAATGTGTAAGGGGGGAATTAATACCTACATACCTACCTACATATATATGTAAATATATGTACATATGAAATCCTTCAGTGGCTCCCTATTGCCTACTGAACAAGGTCTAAAAATTTTTACCCAGCATTCAGGGATGTACACATTCTGGCGCTACATCTCCATTATAGACATCATCTAATCCAGCTTTGTGTGCTCTATACCCCACCCTAACTGGAACAATCTCTTTTCTGACCATGTCCTGTGCTTTCTCACATATGTTCTCTTGCTTGTGGTTATCAATGTATAAAATTCCCTCCTTCCCCCTCCTGTCTTGTTAAGTTCTTACTATACTTTAAAGCCCACTTCAAATGCCACTTGCTCTAGGAAGCCACACCTAGTCCCCCTGCCTGATGACCTATCCCTTTTTAGACCCCATTTGACACACTGTTCTCCCTTAATGTAATTGCCATTTAATGCTGTACATTTTACTTGTTTGTATATATATATATATATATGTATATGATATAATATGCAACTATATTATGAAGTACATTATACTTCTATTATATATCTATATCTAAATCTGTCTATCTACCTATCTATCTATATCTCACAGGAATAAAAAAAACCCAACTCATAGATGATTAGAGCTGTTAGAGACCTTAGAGTCAATTTAGCCCACCTCCCTGGACCTATAGAAAAAACTGAAATTTAGAACAGTTAAGTAACTTATTCAAGGTCATATAGCCACATCTTCCCATCAGACTGGAAGCTCACTAAGGACAGATACTGTGTTTCTCCATACCTTTAACACTGAGTGTATTTAATATATGTTTGTTGAATTGAATTGAATTGGGCAAGAATTGACACCTGGGGGTATAGTAGGGACTGAGGGAGAAGAGTAGCCCTGAAGAGGGTAAGGGGCTTTGTAAAAAAGGTGGCAGTGACAAAGATATTCTCTGTGTGTGACAATATTATGGTACATAGACACTATGTTCTCCTACCAGATCAAGGATAGAAGGGGAAAGATGACATTGAATCCAATCTGTGTTATCCAGACTTCTCCATTTCTTTTTCTGCTTAATACTGTAGAAATGTTCTATCTGCTCCATTTCTGAGCTATATCTCTTAGTTGTCTTCAAGATCCTGAATTCTCATGTATGTTCCCACACACTGTCACTTTATCAAATCTTAAAGGTTTTATTTCTTCCTTCAAACTAGGATTTCAACATAGATGACATTTCTCAGATCCAGTTGGGCGATAGACACAGAGCATAGCTCAGTGTGACTATATATGAAACCAGTCCCTGAGGTGTCTCACAATTGAGTCTGTTACTCTCTTATAGAGTTATTGTCAGAATTTTTCATTTGATGTCACAAATTTCAGTGTGGTGTGTTGGAAAGAAATCTTGGTTGGGAGAGAAAGGATTTGGATTCTAGTTCCAGATTTATCTATCACTTTCTCACAGTATAAATTTAGGCAAGACACTTCCCCATACAGAATCTCAGTTTCCCCTTTAATAGAATGAGGGAATTGGACTAAATGTTCTTTAGATTCCCATCCAGCTTTGGAATCTCAGTCATTTAGTCAACTGACAATAATAAAAATTTGATGACAAATATCCTCTATCCACTTTTGGTGTTCAGATAATTTTTGAACTTAGAGCCAGAAATTTTCCTAGTTGTTAGCAGAATTTGGTAAAAAGCTACCCAGGATGTTGATTTAGCGAGGAACCAGATCCAGATCACTGACCACATGACTACCTTGGGAAGAGTAGCCAAGAAATTGGCTGTTGTCTATGGTGCTAAATGGGTTGAACCACTATCAGGGATTGGAAACCTGTGGCCTTGAGGCCACATGGGACCCTCTAGGTCCTCAGGGGTGGCCCTTTGAATTCAAACATCAAAGGGATTTGTTCTGTGAAGTTTGGGTTCAAAGGGCTGCACTTGAGGACCCAGAGGGTCACATGTGGCCTTGAGGCTGTAGGTTCCCCACCCCTGCAGGTACTTTGATAGCTGCTGCCTACTTTAGGTAGTATTTTACAAAGTAACTTTTTAATATCCCATCGTGATATGAAGTTGACTTGGTCAGCTAGTAGAGCACACATTCTGCCATTTTGGAAAACCTTCAGGTATGATACTTGTGACTGATGAGTCTCCTTTCTTTGGGCCAGCCTAGTAAGATAAGATGCTCATAACCGATAGCCTGGTCACTTGGCTACAAATTCTTTGGCTATTGTAATACATGAAATAAAGAAATATGCAATGACCTCTTCCTCTGCACTAGTGGTAGCAGGGTGGAAGAAAAGGAGGCAGAGACTGCTAAGTGTCATGGAGTTTTTAGACCATTTATAAACTTGAACTTGGCAATTCATAATCTAAATGTGAGATTCTGAAGAAAAATAGATTTGGCTCTAGCTCCTTATTTTAACTCTCTGAATCTTTCTGTGTTTCTTATAAACAACATATTGTTGTGTTCTGCTTTCTAATCAATTCTTCTATCTTCCACTGTTTATGGGTCATTTCATCAAATTCACATTCACAGTTAGGATTGTTAATTGTGTATTTCCTCCATTCTATCCTGTCATATTTTCTCTCTCACTGCAACCCCCATCTCCCCGTTGAGGGAAGTAGCATACTCAGCACTGGTGATGGCATTTGAGGCAATCTGCTTCTGTCTTGCTCTTTTTCTCATCTTCCCTAGGCCCTAATCATGGACAGTTTCTTACCCTTTTTCTTTTCACTTACTCCACCCTTCATTTTCTGTCCTTCAAAAAGAGAGTTTGTTTTGACTAATTTTACCCTAAAATTACCTTCACTTTTAGCCTCCCTCTCCTTCTCCCTGCCTGATTCCCTATTGAGTTTAATGTATTTCCACACCAAATTCTCTCTCTCATTCTCTCTCTCTCTCTCTCTCTCTCTCTCTCTCTCTGTCTGTCTCTCCTTTATCTTCTTCACATGAAAGCAAGGTTCAGGTTTAGCCAATTCCCAACTTCTTCTGCCATATTTGTGTAGTCTTCCTTATTATATGAGATAGTGAATTTCATTACTCTTTCTTTCCTACTGTATTTCTTTTTTATTCTTCCCTTTTATTTTTTCCTTTTTAAGATGACTAAAATATAATAAAATGGTTCCCATGATGTCTGTCTTTCATATTTCCTCTATGACGCCTGAAAACAATAGAGTTCTGAGATAAGATTTATTTTTTCTTCACTATTAGAATATAAACAGTTCATCATTACATAATCCTTCCAATTGCTCCAATATATTTACCTTGCATGGTTTTTTTTTTTACTCCTGTGTTTACATTTCAAAGTATCAACTCAGCTCTCATCTTTTCATCAGGAAGACTTAGAAGTCCCCTATTTTATTGAAGTCCATTCCCATTCCCCACACCCATCCCCCCTAAAAGCTTATATTCAACTTTGTAAGTCTCATTATTCTTGGTTGTAAGCAAATATCTTTTGTCTTCTAGAATATTGTATTCTGAGTTCTCTTATCTTTAATAATTGTGTCTACCAAGTGTGGAAGAAAATTTTTGGCACAAGCTTGACAGAAATAATTTTTAAAATTAATTTGAATGATTGGATCTAAGTATTTTTTCACTTGCAGAGAGAAAAGTCCAAATTTGCAGAGTTTGCCAATATCTTTGGAAATTTCTCTAACCTCAGCCATTTTGAAGCTATAATTTAAAGAATTCTCAGACAAGGAACAAGCATTTATTAAGTAGTTATGATGTGCCAGCCACTGTGCTAAGCTTGGCTTAGTACATACAAATGACAAATATAAGGGAAAAAAAAGACAGTCTATGCCCTTAAAAATTTTATATTCTGACAGGAGAAGTCAACACGCAAAAGGCAGGGATGATGATGCTGGAGAAAGGGTACTTGAGAGGAGGAGAGAGAAGAGGATGGTGGTGGACATTGTCAAACTTCCACAAGAGGATAGAGTGTAATTATAGAGTCCAGGTAAAAATTCAATGAACATTTTTCTTTATCAAACAAAACAATATGATAGCTAATAATAATTGGCATTTATATAGCACCTTAAGGTGTTTTTTTTTTAAAAGGATTTTTATAAATATTGTCTCCTTTGATCTTTACAACCCTGGATAGTGGGTACTATTATTATCCCCATTTTACAGTTGAGGAAACTGAGGCAAATAGAGGTTAAATGACTTGTCCAGGGTTACACAGTTGGTAAATGTCAGAAGCCACATTTGAATTAAAATCTTCCTGACTGTAAGTCTAGCATTTTATCATTGTGACGTCTAAATGCTTAGTTAAGTAACAATAGCCCCTTAGCTTTAGGTACAAGAGAACATTTTTCCTAAATCATTCAGTCCCTCTTTGACCAGTTCTAAGGATTCTAATTTCCAACTGGACAAAGATGAACTTGAAAGATAATTCTATTAACTGATGTAATCAATGACTTTTTCCTACTCTTAGATCATCACACTAACGTGGTCTAGATTTCAAGAGAAAAGAAGCATAGCTCTTAATTGGCTCAATCCAGAAATTCTTACCCTTGTTCTATCACCACTCTGATTCTATTATCAGGGAAAGCAGACTTCCTCTCCAAATTTTGTGCCCAGTTTCCTCAAAGAAGATGCCTAGGTCTTCAGTAAAAGGAAGAAAAGAATTTGGTACATGGCATTGCTTTGGAATATGTGGTTACAGGAAAGATTACTTATTCAGATTAGACTATACTGAGAAAAATGCTTCCTTATTATCACTAAAATAGGGAGTGGGACAGGAATTACTGTTTGTCCATATAGGTCTTGTATGATCCTGATTGCGCCTACTTAGTACGTGAACTCTTTCCCTCCCCCGAGTGCTCGCTGTATCTTCTTTTCCGACCTGGAAACTCTGAATTTAGCCTATGATATTTCTACGTGTTTTTACTTCAGGATTTCTCTCAGGAGATAACCATGGGTTCCTTCCATTTTTATTTTGCTCTTTGATTCTAATAGGTCTGAGTAGTTTTTTCAACCATAATTTCTTGGGATATAGCGTTGAGGCTTTTTTATGGTTGAACTTTTAAACCACAAAACAAATAATTCTTAGATTATCTCTCCTTGACTTGTTTTCCAGATAAGTTGTTTTTGATAGAAGATGCCTTATATTGGCTGATAGATCTTCCCGGTTTTAAAAAGAAATCCTCTCTCCATTCTCTGCTCTTTCTTTATCTTTTCTGGAATAATGGAAGAGCTGGGCTTTTCTGTTTCCCTTAACTGAGGCATCTTGAGGACAGTTATCTAAAGGTGAGATCTAGTGACCAATGAATGAGTGAACTTGTTGACAGAGGGACCAGAATCATATCAATCTTTATAAGCTCTCTATAAGCAAAACTAGAAGAAAGGAGAACATGGCAGCCAAATATAGTATTGATATTTAATATATATATAGTACGTCAAAGAAGACAGAAGAGTTGCTTTTATCATGAGCTCAAAGGAAACAAGAAACATTATTTCATGGCACATGCAATATACTAATAGGCACTAACATCAGATGCAAAGAATGCAGAGGTAGAGAAATGCTATGAGAAATTTAAAAATCCACAGAATTGAATAAATGTACATTGATGCTCAGCGACTTGGATGCAAGGGTGGGAATAGGTAACAATGGTGGGAACTATATTAAAAAACGCCAATCAATAATAAAAATAGCTAGCATTTATATAGTGCTTTAAAGTTCGCAAAGTGCTTTACCAATAATATTTCATTTGATCCTTAAAACAACACTGACAGGTGCTAATATGATCCCCATTGCACAGATGAGGAAATGGAGGCAAACACAGGCTAAATGACTGGGCTAGCTAGGATCACATAGCTAGCAAGTGCCTAAAGTTGCATTCAAACCCAGGTTCAGTGACCTATCCTCTGCCTAAAAATCTTCCTGCATAAGGAATAAAGAGAATTCCAAGGTGAGCACATTATACAGAAAGCAGTTTGGTGGTGCAGTGGATAGAGCTTTGGGCCTGCGTTCAGGAGGATCTGAGTTCAAATCCAGCCTCAGACACTTACTAGCTGTGTGACTCTGGACAAGTCACTACCCCTATTTGCCTCAGTTCCTCATCTGTAAAATGAGATAGAGAAGAAAACGATAAACCACCTCAGTATCTTTGCCAAGAAAACTCCAAATGGGGTCACAGAGACAATTGTGTCTCAATTCAGACACAATTGAAAAAAATTCCTCAGTGATAACAACAAAATTATACAGAGCTTTAACATCTCATCGAATGAATTCTTCTTTCCAGAAAGGAATCAGAAGGTGCTGAACATGGTGAGGACCAAATAATATCACAAAAATGAAATCAATTACATTTTATTTTTAAGAAAGAAGTTAACTTTATAAGGCATAAACCATGTCTGGTTTTGAGGTAAATTCACCATGCTCTCTAAATATAGTTATTTAATATATGTAGTAGAATAAAAACGGAAACATAAAACATTTCCTCAAGTAGAAAAATTACAGCGGATGATTAAAATTTTGTGCTTTGTGAAATATGATGGCATAAATGAATATATCATAGATGGGTAAAAAAGAAAACTATAAAAACAGTGCTATGAAGTTCTTGCCTTCATAGTGGTTTGTTAAGACCAGAATGAGATACAAATATTGATAAAGCCCCTTGTTCACTGTGCAAAAACCAAGATATAGTTCAAGCCAGTCACAGCTTAAAAGCACTTACATAATAGTATTGTCCCTAATTTTTGAAAATATGAAACTAAGGTGAATGTCTCACAAAATGAATAATCACCTTCATTTTTAAAAGTCCCATCCACAAAAACCTTCTCAAACACTTTTGAATAAATAACTTGTCATTAAAAATCTATCCCACTATTTTCATAAGTAATACAATAGAATATACTTTTAATATCTAGTATTATGCTTTTCCCCAACAAAATACCCTTGTGCACAATCATGAATCACTAGCAGTCACACTTAGTCACTTCCCATAAATATTCTCTTGATTTTTTTTCACACAAAATAAACATTTTTAAATTCTATATTTCAGGTCAATTACAATTTGTCTAGGTAAATTCTTATTTTCCACAAAGCAAAACAAATGGATGATGTATGTACAATACTGCTTACAGAGTAAGAACTAGCCTATATTGATCCAAAATCCTTTAAACCTGGCCATAACCCCAACTTTATAAACCACAGTAAATCATATATTTAGAGCTGGAAGCTATTTTATAAGTTGTCTAGTCCCAGGTTTTAGGGTAAGTTTGCATCCTATTTATCAGAGCACCCAGACTACATAACACCAGTCAAGTCCCCCAAAGATAGATTCAAAGATAGATATTCCCAAAGAAAACACTCATTAAAATGCATCTTGTGATCCTAACTCTTAAACATTACAAGGCCTAATGAATCCAATGACAGTTTAACATCTCGATTACAGACTTGAAATGTTAACATTTTAATTCTTGAAGCAAGTATCACCATTAGAATACATTTTACTTCCTGAGAGCAAGGTACTCTTCTCCTTGTTTGTTTTCATTCAGTCTTTCAGTCTTGTCCAACTCTTTGTGACCCCCACTGACCATGGCACTTCAGACCCTTCTATTCTCCTTTATCTCCTGATGTCTATCCAAGTTCATGTTCATTGCTTCTATGACACTATCTATCCATCTCCCCCTCTGCCATCCTCTGCTCCTTCTGCTTTTGATCTTTCCCAGCATCAGGGTATTTTCCATTGAATCCTGTCTTCTCTTTATGTGGCTAAAGTATTTAAATTTCAGCTTCAGTATTTGACCTTCCAGTGAATAGTCTACATTAATTTCTTCGAAGTATTGACTGATTTGATATCTTTGTTGTCCAAGGGACTCTCAAAAGTCTTCTCCAGCAACACAATTCAAAAGCATCAATTCTGTGGTACTCAGCTTTCCTTAGGCCAGCTTTCACAACCATACGTTACTACTGGAAGAACCATAGCTTTGACTATAGCGACCTGTGTTGCCAGGTGATGTCTCTTCCTTTTGGTATGCTGTCCAGATTTACCATAGCTTTCCTTTCAAGGAGCAAGTATCTTTTAGTTTCATGGCTGTAGTCACCATCTGCAGTGATCTTTGAGACCAAGAATATAAAATTTAACACTGCATCCATTTCTTCTCCCTCTAGTTTCCAGGAAATGATGGGACCAGTTGCCAAGATCTCCATTTTTTTAATGTTAAAGCTTGTTTTTACACTTTTCTCTTTCATCTTCATCATAAGGCTTTCTAACTTTTTTGTCTTTCTGTCATCAGAGTGGTATCATCTACATATTTGAGACTGTTGATATTTCTCCCAACAACCTTAATTCCAGCTTTTGATTCATCTAGCTTGGCATTTCACATGATGCACTCCGCATATGTTCAATAAATAAGGTGATAATATACAGTCTTGTCATATTCCTTGTCCAATCTTAAACCAATCAGTTGTTCCATGTTTCATTCTACCAAGAGTTTCTCAGGAGACAAGTGATCTTTCTCTCTTTGAGGATTCTGAAATTTACAGTAAATAATAATACCACGGTTAGGTAAAATCACTCAATCACTCTTTGACAGAAAATACTCTGGAGTTCTTAATCTCTTAATCTCTGTCCACTTGGTTTTCAAGAGAATCCAGTGAAAGCCTCCTAAAGTCCTTTTGGATATCTGGGGAGTCTTCCAGATTGCCATGCAATGACCTCACCATGTCCAATTTCCTGTGTCCTCAGACTTGACCAGGCACGAACAACTTGAAGACATCTCTTTTAGTGAATAAACTACGAGTGTGATGTTGGCAAAAACAGGTTGTCCGTTTTCATTAAGAGATGACACAAATAATTCAGTCTGGTTAACAAAAAGTCCATTACCTGCAATTACATCTCTGAAAAATAAAAAATCACTGAGGTAGTTGTTCATTTTATGCAGGTGTTGGGCAATAGCATCTGGTAGGGTATCTAGGAGTCTGCGACATTTTAATAGCACATCAAGGTAGGCAAAAGATTTATTACTTCCTCTGATCACATGATATTTTTCATCTCATTTGGTCCTCACAAAAGCCCTATGAGAGGGATAGCTAGGTGGTACAGTGGAAAGAACACTGGCCCTGAAGAGGAGAGGATCTGAGTTCAAATTCAGTCACATACACTTGATACTTACTAGCTGTAACCCTGGGCAAATGACTTAATCCCAATTGCCTCACCAAAAACCAAAAAAAAAAAAAAAACCCAAGCAAACAAACAAAAAAACCCCAAAAAACCTCAAAAAGACCCTTCCAAATGCATATTGAATTACTTAAACAAAATACTGGTGATTAAAGATAGGACATGGACTGAAGAAACAACATAGGTAGAGACTATAATAATTCCATTTAGAACTTTAACATATGTAAATCAGTTTCCACAAAAAGGAGACCAAAAAAGTCTAAAAATGCTGTAGTCAACAAACTCTTTATTTACTTGACAAACAGAAATGTCACTGGAAAGAATGAAGATGAGAAAATTATCTGGAGGAAGCTATGTATATGCAGAAGACATCCCTGCTGAATGCAACACAATTAGGAGCACACTGAAGGATTAAAAAAGTATTTAGGGAGGGAAGAGCACAAAATACAGAAAAAAGTAAGACCTTCTAACAAAGGAAATGAATGAACAAATATTAATCCATACGCTTACTTTCTTATTGATGTGAAAGTCTGATAATATATACATTTATAGACGTTATTTTTAATGAGAGTATTGGTAGGGAATAGGCAGCCTTTCATAAATCACACATACACAAACAAATGTAAAACAAGCTCATGGACCCCAGATTAAGAAGCCTTGGTTTCTTCCCCCCTAAATTTATTAATTTTGTTTTCAGTTTTCAACACTCACTTCCATAAGTTCCAAATTTTCTCCCCTTCCCTTCTTCCTCCCTCCCCAAAATGACATGCAATCTTTTCTTGGTTCTACATATACATTCCTATTAAGCACACTTTCACATTAGTCATATTGCATGGAAGAATTAAAATGAATGGGAGAAACCATGAGAAAAAAAAAACAGAACATAACAAGGGAGAAAATAGTCTGCCTTATTCTGTGTTCCAACTCCATAGTTCTTTCTCTGGATATGGATGGCATTTTGCATCATGAGTCCTTTAGAAATGTTTTAGGTCCTTGCATTTCTGTGAAGGGCTTAGTCTATCAGAAACAGTCCTCAAATGCTGTGACTGTTACTGTGTATAATGTTCTCCTGGTTCTGCTCAGTTCACTCAGCATTGGTTCATATAAGTCTTTCCAGGTTTTCCTGAAGTCAGCCTGTTTGTCATTTCTTATAACACAATAGTATTTCATCATATTCATACACCACAACTTATTTGACCATTTCCCAATTGATGGGCATCACCTCAATTTCCAGTTCTTGGATACCACAAAAAAAACTGCTATAAATATTTTTGTACATGTAGGTCCTTTCCCCATTTTTATGATCTCTTTGGAACACAGCCCTAGAAGCGGTATTGTTGGGCCAAAGGGTATACATATTTTTATGACCTTTTGGGCATAAAAGAACCCTTGCTTTAAAAGATCTTCCAATGAGGCAATATATCAAGAAAATTCAAAAACTTTGAAAAATATACAAATAGATATAACCTTGTTCAAAAACCTTTGGATCACTAATGCCATGTAAAGCATAAAGCAGAGAGGTAGAAAATGCTAAAGCTCTTTGCTACCAGCATGAAGAAGATTTAGCACAGTCCCTGTGAGAAAATTCTCATTGGATTGTGAGATCCTGAAAATTCTTTTGTTTTCAGATGACCCTGTGCAGATTGTGTCAAGCTCCAGGACACTACAAAACCTTTTCTATAAGATCCATAACAACTCAAAAGTGTTTGGCCTAACCATCCACATAGGAAAATGAAAGTGGATGAATGTCTGTTGTTGAGATCATGACATACAGTTTGATGGATGACCTATGGAGCTCACATACGTGTCTTAGGCAGAGTGAAGATGGATAATGAATTGTCTCTAGAAGGAAATAAAAGAAAAAGAGTAGTCTGAACTGCCTTTAGAATATCGTGAAGCTCTTTTGATGACCTCAGATTTCTTTCAGAGACAAAGTCTCATTTTAATATCAGTATTATATAGGGGCTATTAAATGGTCATGAGTTATGGAAATGCGATAACCTCCAAGTAAGAAATTATGTTGAAATATTAAATAGAAATAAAGATGTAATTTTTTTCTCCCATTCAAGTTCATGGACTCCTTAGAGGTCTATGAAGGTAGATTAAGAAACCCTGCTCTAGTACAAACTGTTCCTGGAAGACAATTCCCTCTATAGTGAGTATAATTTCTTTTGCAATCCTTTATATATTCTTTTATGCATTTAAAAACATGATTCCGAGAGAGGGTCTATAGGCTTCTCTATACTACCAAAGAGGTCCAAGATGGAGGAGAAGAGGAAAAATAAGCATTTATTAAGTGTCTGTTAAGTTCTGGGCACTATGTTAAGTATTTTACAGATTCACTCAATTCTGACGAAGTCCTGGATATTGGGTGCGATTGTTATCCCCATTTGCAGTGGAGGAAACTGAGACAGACAGAGGTCAATTGGCCAGGATCACGTAGTTAGGAAGTGTCTGATCTTGTATTTGAACTCAGGTCTTCCTGACCCCAAGCCCAGCATTCTATTCATTATATCATCTAGCTGCCTTTTTTTTGTGACCAGAACACAAAAAGGTTAAGAACCTCTGAAGCAGAAAATCACTGAAGTCCCTTCCACGTTTGAAAATCTGTGATCTTATGAATCTATTTCTCTATAGTATTTGAGTGTGCATCAGGGTCCTATGACCTCTGACTATCAGGATTTCCTGAACACTGACACTGAGATGTTCTAGACTTCTGAGGGCTCTGTCAAGGATTGAATGAATGTAGGTGAAAGGATGAAAAATTTTTGAGGTGCTCATTCATTAGGGAATGGTTATTGTGTCACAAGAAATGACAAAAGAGAAATTTTCAGGGAAACTGGGGAAGACATCTATGAAATGATGTAGAGAGAAGTGAGAAGAACCAGAACAAGTTATACTAGAACAATGTAATGAACGTAGTTTGATACATGTGCACACCCAATAAGTTTGCTATGATGGCACCATCCATGTGGAGGCTCCATCTTTGCAAGCTGATAAGATCTGTACACATGCATGACCTCCATTTTAACATGTTAAATATAAACAACTTTGAAAGGATTATGATCTTTGATCAATGCAATGGCCAGACTTACCAATGATAAAATATTCTACCCAGTTCCTAACAGAGAAGTGATATCTTCTTAATAGGCAGAAAGAGACACATTAATATGAGAATTTGTTTTGCTTGATGACGCATATTTATTTCAAGGATTTTGTTTTTCTTTTTCTTTAATAGAGTCAAGAAGGGAGGGAGAAAAAATGCTCACTCATTGAAAAAAATGAAATCAGGTTTTGAAAAAAGTATTTATTCAATGCTTATTATGTACCAGTCTTTGTGCTAAGTACTGGGTTGTGTTTGTCCTTCGTTGCCAAAGAAGACCATACCATCGGAGAAATGATAACATGACTTGCACTTGACTTTGTTTTGAGTGAGGGAGGGCTGTGCAGGTCACCAGCCTCACTTCTCCAGAGCCATCTGAATCCAATGATCTGATATTCCTCAGGATGACTGGAGATGACCCAGGATGCACTGGGAGACCTTGACCCCCTTTAGGCCAAGGTCTATGCAGGTATTCATTTAGGGTGAGGTAATGCCCATTCATTGAATAGGCTTGTTTAAGAACTAGCCAGGGCATGGCCCCTTTAATGAGGTAAAAAAAAGAAAGACCTCAGGATGGGAGGGAAACAGCAACAGTTAGTATTGATAATCACTCTGAAGCCAGGAGGGTTCACAAGAGAGTCTTTAGGTAGGAGGCAGGGACCCCATGATGTCTGAGCTTCACAGTGCAGTAGGCTCAAGGTTCAGGGAAGGGAAGGCAGACTAGTCAGTAAAACCCAAGTCAACTGGCCATCTTTTGGCCGTCCAAATTTACCTTCCTTTGGAGAGGAGAAGGAAGGGGAGGGAGAGGCACACAGGAGGGGAGGAGCTGAGTCTACAGGAACACAAACAAGGTATACACAAGTACCTTTCATTACTCGTGTCACATGCGCTGTCCAGCTCTTTGACATTCTCATTACTTCAGACTTCATGGCCCAGTATTCAAGGTATCCTTAGGGGCTGTATTGGGGAGAATGTACCTTCTTCCAATGTTCTAAAATCATATTCCATTAGAATATCATGGGGTCTAGAGGCCCAGAGAAGCCTACCCAAGGTGACAGAGCAGTGGTAGAACCAAGGATATTGTAAGGGTGGGTTTTTATTGGATCAAGCAATCAATTATCCCTCTCTACTTAGCTATACTTCACCTAACCCTTCTCCTTCCTTCTCCCCCAGTGAACACTACTATGGAACCTACACATAACACCCAGTATGAATTCAACTCATTTTAAACTAAATCTAACAAATACCATTAAACAACTTCTATGTGCAGGTCCTGTGTTAAGGCCTTAACCTAATGAGTGAGAACACATCTTCATTAGAGGAAAGAAAGAAGGAAACACATTTATTAAATACCTATTAAGAGCCTGCAATGTGTCAGGTAGTGTGCTAAGTGCTTTACAAATATTATCTCATCTGATTCTCACAACAGTTCTGGGAGGTATTATTATTATCTCCAATTGAATCAATCAAAGTTCAGTTAGATATAAAAGGAAATCTCTAACCAGTCACTAATTGGTTAAAGGACTTGGTCATTCTGTGGGTGCAGCTAGTATAAAACCACTTTAGGAATGGGGATTTGAAAGAGTGGTGAGCCAGGAGAGAACAGTTTTAGTCAAGACCCGAAGAAGGAATCACTTGGTAGAACAGAAGAGCTTTTTCCCACCTTGCTCTTGGTTTCCTACCCTTTATTTTTCATCAGAGGAGGACATCATATACTTCAGAGGCCCTAAGGATTTGCATTTCCTAAAAATGGCCCTGAATAGTTGACAATAGTGTCTACACCAGGAGCCAAGGATTGAAATGAAGAAAGGCAACTTTAAAGCTTTACTTGGAGCTCAGCAGAAAAATGACACCATGCCTAGGAGTAACTTCACGAGTATGCCCATGAAGGGAAGAAAAATATGTCCAGGAACCAATAACTATGAAGTATTCCTTTGCCACATGTTCTTTCTTAAGTTTACTTTTCCCCTACTCTAGATGTATCAATAGGAGGATATGTCACACACTTTTGGGGTGATATCTTTGTACTAAACGTTTTTAGATACCACCTTAGTAATTACCTATTTTAAAAGCTGAGGTTGGCGGACTAAATGACATCGATTGATAATGTAGGGGGAAGCACACTGGTGGGGGCTCATGAGTTGTAGTATTAGAATATACCTTCCCAGCCCCAACTCCTCTGAGTTGCACTGGGAGGGAACAAATTGTAGGTGCCCTCTGGAGATCCAGCCCACCAGCATGAGAAAGGGCTAGAATAGTAGTCTATCCCAGAATTCAAGTCTGTTGACTTAGTACTCTTCCCAGTTCACTGTTTATTTTTTGTAGTCTTCTCCAAAGATGCACTTTTTACGACTTCCTTCTCACCTCTAGCTGCCCCACTTCATTTTCATGGCTCTCAGCCCATCTGTTTTAGCTCATACTTCACTATTAATTAAAATTCAGGTGCTAATTGCTTCTTGGCACCTTTCAGGACTCAGCATGGTATAGTAGAAAGAGTGCTGGACTTCCAGTCAGAAGTCCTGGGCCAGAATCCAATTCAGCTATTTATTAGCTGTGTGTATGACCTTGGCAAGTCACTTAGAGTTTCTAAGCCTCAGTTTCCTCATCTGTTAAAAATGGAGGGGTAGAATGAGGTATAATAGTTGGTCTACATACTTCACAAGGTTTTTGAGTACTTTTTGAAGTACTTGGGAAATGTCAGTTAGTGTTACTAACACAATGATTTGCACAAAACAGGCCTTTCATAAACATTGATGAATAATGCTGAATTGCATTACTATGAACAACCTTGATCCACTCTCATTTACTCCCTGCTCTCCCCGTTTTATAAAGAAAGCACTGCCATAATTGTGTGTGTCTTAAATTAGTTCTCATTCCCCCTTCAATGCTCACTGGGATGAATGATCTTATTTTTACCAACTGTTTTCTTAAAGGAAACATACTCTACTTCACTGCTACTGCCCCTATCCCATGAAACCCGAACACAGATCCCAACACGAGTTCAACTCAATTCGACATTTTTATGCAGCTTCCTGCTTCTAGGGGCAGAGGGAGACAGAAAGATGAAATAAGACAGAGTCCATGCTTTCAGGAAAGGCAGAAGAGCAGAGTGGAGAGATACCTAGTCCCACAGCCAAGAAGATTTCTGCGCAAGTCTTAGGCAGCTAGGTGCTGAAGTAGATGGCCTAGAATCAGACTACAGTTCAGGTCTCACTTCATACATCTACTAGTGAGTGACCCTGAACAAGTTACAACTTAGATCTCAGTTTCCTTATCTATAAAATGTGCATGATAATAGAACCTGCCTTTCAGGGTTGCTGGAAGAATCAAGTTAGATAATATTTGTAAAGTACTTCGCAAACCTCAAAGCTCTGTATAAATTCTAGCTATCATTTGTTTATTTTATGAAATCCTGCTTCTGACGTATATCCGCTGTGTGGTTCTGGGCAAGTCACTCTTAGTGTTTTAGGCAACTCTAAGGTCATAAGTTTCACACAAAGATGCCAAGCTACATGAGTATAGAGTTTCCTCATCTGAGAGTTCCCAAATGGAGGGGCCAGTAAACTACAGATGAAGGGCCAAGTCTGGCTTGTCAGTAGTTTTGTTATTTTGGTGGTCATCGACTAGGCTGCATAGTAGATAGAGTGCTGGGTCTGGATTCAGGGAGACCTGAATTCAAATCTGGCCTCAGACACTTACTAGCTGTGCAACTCTGGAAAAGTCACTTAACCAATATTTGGCTTGGTTTCCTTATCTGTAAAAACTGGGATAATAACAGCACCTACCTCCCAGCATTGTTTTGAGAATCAAAGGAGACCATTTTTTGAAAAGCCCTTGCACATAGTAGGTACTGTATAAATGCTTATTCATTCCCCTCTATGTACTTTCCCACTCTCTCCCCTTCCCTTGGTCAACAATTCTTAGCTCAGGGGTCATACAAAAACAGGCAACAGGCCATATTTGGCACTTGGTCATAGTCTGCTGACCCCTGGCTTACAGCAATGCAGTCACAGATACAGTCCTTATGCCTTACCCCAGTCCGTGCCTTCAAGGGCACTAGAGAATGCTCATTTCATTAAGACAGGAATTTCTGGAGTAAAAACAGAGAATGTCAGAAATACATTACTCACTAGCTAAGTCTGCAGTCTGTTTCTTCACTGGCTCTGCCTAGCAGAATTGTGGGTCCACAAGGTGAATTCACATGATCTCTTTTTTTGCCTACAAATGAACACATCATAGATAGACCTTGACTAGAAGAGTTATACCTTCCTTAGCCATGCACTGAGGCAGGACAGCCTGTTCTAGGGTCAGGATCTAGAGCACGTACCACTAAAGAGACATAGAAAACTCACGAAAAAGAAATGACTACTCCATACTCTGGTTTCCTCATCTATAAAATGGGGGTATCTTTGTCCTAGGAAGACAAATCACTTCAAAAAGAGTATAAATGTGCAGAGTTGCAGGGGATTGTTTTATTCATCATGTAAGATCTAAGAGAGGTAGCGGGTGTGGGGTGTGTAACTGTGTGTGTGTGTGTGTGTGTGTGTGTGTTTGTGTGCCTAGTATACAAGTCTATTCTCTATTAGAACTGAGGCAGGTGTGGGCCTGTTAACCAGTGCACCAAGGGAGGAGGCAATTTTTGTTCAAATTCCCAGGGGATTATGTTTCACTGAAACTTTCTGCTATTGAATTCCTGTGCGACTTTGGACAAAGGTACTTTATTTTTCTGGGCCTCTGGTTCCTTCTTTGTAAAATGAGGGGGTTGAAATTGCCTCCCTGGGGCTCAGTTTCCTTCGTTGCAAAATAAGGGGATTGGACTAGGTTATTTGTACAGTCTTTTTTCAGTCTCAAATCTATAGTGCTATGAACATCTCTAACAAATAGTCAACCAGCCTCCCACTTGACCTCAGGAGCTCACTATCTCCTACCATCCTATTTTTGGACAAGTCTGAATATTCAGATGTTTTCTTTACACCAAGTCAAAAATCTGGTCTCTCTGGACCAGATTCAACCCACTGTTCTAACCTCTGCCCTCTGAGTCCTACAGAAGTTGTGGGATTTGTTTGCTTTTAATACCCCCAGGTTTATAATTGGCTACCTGGGGAGAGAAACCAGTGATTGAAAATGACAGCAGCTGAACCGGGCCACAGAACTACTGTGCCAATTTCTAGCTCTGCCCACTTTCCCTGGTCACGTATAGAGCTGAGCACCACACAGTTCTGTTTAGATTTTATGCCCCTCCTGCGTGGCTCTACGGGTACTTGAGCTGTAGCAAAAGCAATTACAGTCTACTTAGGAGATTGTAATAAAAATTAAATAGGTTTGGTCCTGAGGAAGGGCCACTCTTTGTGTGCTCTGTTGGGAAGGGGTGTGTGTGTGCTCTGTTGTTTTCTTGGAAGTGTTGCTATAAACTTTAATTGGATAACTTTCTTTCCCTGCTAGTTAGGTAAGTGGTCTTGGGCTAATTTGGTTAGGGTGCTTCTTATGAGCAGGTCATTAAGAGATTGAGTGTCTGAGCGACCTGAAGATTGTGGAGAGGCAGCATCAGGATGCAGTTGGAAAGTCCTCAGTTTGGGTTGTATAAAATCCTCCTTCACCAACAAACTGGAGCCAGTAATAATGTCACAGAATCAGGGAAGAGGTTGTGGTTAAGTTAGAAGAGTACATATCTAGCTGTGATCATTTCACCAGGAAACCATCTTCCATGAAATGCATTTTTGGGGGCTTTACAGCTTGCTACCTTTGTGCATTAGACCAGATCACTTTACTGCCCTTTGCCTCAGAAAGGAGAATGTTAATTTCAGTCATTTCAGTCATGTCCAACTCTTTATGACTCTATTTGGGGTTTTCTTGGCAAAGGCACAGGAGCAGTTTGCCATTTTCTTTTCCAGTTCATTTCATAGGCTAGAAAACTGAGGCAAGCAGGGTTAAGTGACTTGCCCACAGTCACACAGCTAGTATGCATCTGAGGCCAGATTTGAACTCAGGAAGATGAGTCTTTCTGACAGCATTCCTGGTCCTCTATCCACTGTGTCACTTAGCTGCCCTAATTGTAACAACAGCTAGAGCCATAAAGTTTACCAAGTACTTTACATGTTATCTCAATTAAGTTTCATAACAACCCTAAGAAGTAGCCACTACTATTATTATTGCCATTTACAGGGGTGGAAACTGAGACAGAGAGAGGTTAAGCAATTTGTCCAGGGACACGCAGCTAGAAAGTGTCTGAGGTAGGTCTTCCCTGACTAGAATTTAGACCTCCCTGATTATAAGATCAATACTTTATTCACTGTACCACCTACCTGCCACAGAATGGCTAGAGAGACAGAAGGCCCATGAAGGGAAGTTGTTGTCGAGGCCAAGAGGTGGTTTGGAAACAGTAGATTCTTAAAAAATGTTTGCTGGTTTGAACTGGTCCATGATGTCAACTATCACAGAAAGACTGAAAAAGAGACGAAAGAGAAAAGACCACTGGGTGTGGCCACAAGGAAGCAATTAGCGACTCTCATAGCTTTAACTATTATTAAAAACTACAGCTGTAACTCAGAGTCTGTCTAGTCCAAAGGATGAGGAAGTTGAGATTCAGAAATTAAATAACTTGCCCATGGTCACATAACTAATATGATCTGACTCCCAAGCTTTCTGATATCAAGTCCAGTACTTTGGCTACCATACCATACTGCCTCTCAAAAGATAAACCTACTCAATACTCCCAGACTAGTCCTAACCAGGTCCAATCCTTCTTAGCTTTTCATGACTGTAGATGACTTCAGATGACTTCGTATACTACATTTCTATCTTTGACCTTTCTCCTGAAGTCTAGTCCTAAATTTTCAGATTTCTTTCAGACATTTCAATCTGTATGGAAATGCCCCACAAGTATCTTGAGCTCAACACATCTAAAACCAAACTTATCTTTTCTCCTAAACTTAGTCCTATTTCTTCCTTTACTCTTTCTATCAGTGGTGCCATGATTCACTCAACATCCCAGATCACAATCATGTGGTTAATCTGTGCCTCTTCTCTTTCCCTCACTCTTGAAGCACATCAGTTACTAGTTCCCATCACTGCTGCCACTCAAGTACAGGATCTCATTATACCTACTTGGTTTACGGTTATAGTTTCCTAAAAGACCTTTATTCCTTTACTGTCCCCTCTCCTTATGGTGCTACCCTTTATTATGTACAAACATACACATGTAAGTCTTCTGCTTTAAAAAGAAAAACAGCTTTAGTGACCCCTTGTTGCATCTCAAGTGAAATTCAAACACCTTTGACTGGGATTCACAGTTTCCTCAACCAGATGCCACTACCTTCCAGTAATATGAGAAAACATATTATTGCCTTCTGACAAACAAAATGTAGGACTAGGCACTTTCTCCAATCCTTGTGACCTTTCAAGCCTGGCCAAAATAAGAAATATATGTAAAAAACAAAGCAATTTCAGCTGTTTTCATGGTCTAAGGTACTCAGAACCTTAACAGGGTAAAAGCCCTATGAACTCACAGCAGAGAAGGCTAATCTCTAAACACTAACATGTACCCTCAATACCTTTTCCCTCACTACTCACCATGCTTTCAGGACTGTACAAGTGGACTCATAGGCTTTTAACAGAACTCAACTATGTCCTCTCTCACCATCCTAAGCAAATGTGTGTGCTGCTCTACTAGGCCGGAGGAAAAGAGCCCAGCTCAAAGTCCGGATATGGAGAGAAGACTCGAGGTTTAAAAGTCTCCCAGAAGAAAATTACAAGTCCATAAGTCTGAGAACTATAATGCAAGAAATAATACAAGGAAAGTACCCAAAACTTCTGAGTGCTAATTGAGAGAATTCACACATTGTTTTGGAAAAAAACCTATGCTGCAAACTTCAAAACACTTAGTGGTTAAACTGAAAAATTCCAAAGATAAAGAACAAATTCTGCAAATATGCAGGAGAAATAACTCCAAATACAAAGGTAAGAAATTTGAATAACATGACTATTATTCCACATCCACCAGAAACTTCAAGAGTTAATCGGATAATGTGTTCTGAGGAGCAAAGGAGCTCAAGATGTAATCCAAAGTGACCTATTCTGCAAACCTGAGCCTAATAGTGAAAAAAAGACAGATGTTCAATAAAAGGAGCCATTCCAAGCATTCCTATAAAGAAAACTAGACATAATCAAACTTTTTGCTATGCAAACATCACAGAGAACAGAAATATAAGGCAGATAAGTCATTTTGTGTTTACAACAACTAAGGAAGGCACAGATTATAAAATAAGTTACCACAATAAAAAAAGAAAAAAAGCTAAAAAGAAAGCCTGTAGGAATAACAGTAGTAGCAACAACATAAGTAATAACAGAGATAAGAGATTTCTTTCTCAAAGACAAGGACGAAAGAGGAAGTCAAATAGTGTGTTCATCCTTCGTTGCCAAAGAAGACCATGCCATCAGAGAAATAATGACATGACTTGCACTTGACTTTGTTTTGAGTGAAGGAGGGCTGTGCAGGTCACCAGCCTCACTTCTCCTCCAGAGCCATCTGAATCCAATGACCAGATATTCATCAGGAGGACTGGAGATGACCCAGGATGAGGCAGTTGGGGTTAAGTGACTTGCCCAAGGTCACACAGCCAGTGGAATGTCAAGTGTCTGAGGTGAGATTTGAACTCAGGTCTTCCTGACTCCTGTACTGGTGCTCTATCCACTGTACCACTTAGCTGCCCTAAGTCAAATAGTAGTGTGGGGAGAAAGTAAGGTTTGAAAAATCATTAACTTTAAATTTTCACAACACTCTACATACAGGAGAATTGTGGTGGGACTAAATTACAGAATGAGAGGGCGTATATAAGGGAAAAGGGAGGAAGAAGTTAGAGAGGAATGTGTGATGTACCCTAATCAAGTCAAAGGCTATGAATCAAAGATTGAAAGTCCAGAATAGACAGAAAGGAAAGAGAAATAATCAAGAGGAGGGAAAGATACCATATTACCACTTTTCATGGGGTTTGCACTCCAGTCAAACTGACCTAATTTCTTTCCCCTGAATGTGCCATGCACAGTCCTACCTTTGAGTCTCTCCTTATGCTGTTCCTGATGTCTAGGATAACTGCTCTCTTCTTTTTAGTTACTGTATTTCAAATGATTCTTTAATGCTCAAACCAAATGCTATTTCCTCTAGGATGCCTTCCCTGATCCCACTGGTTGAGAATCACCTCCCTACTCAGACCTTATATAGCTAACATATCATTTATAGTCTCCAATGTATTTAATTTTAAAAATAAGTTAAAATAAAATAAATTAATTTCTACAACAAAACTTTTAGTCTATTACATTACCTAGATATTCTATATCTCTCCCATTTTCTTACTTTAAGAAAGTCATTTTTAATAGTATTTTGTTTTTTCTCTATTACATATCAAAAAAATTTTTTAGCATTTATTTTTATAAGATTTTGAGTTCAAAATTTTTCTCCCTTCCTCCCTCCCCTCCCCTCTTCTGAAAATGGTAGGCAGTTTGATATAGTTTAGACATGTGCTATCATGTAAAACAAATTTCCATATTTGTCACTGCTGTAGAAGAGACAGATCAAAAGGAAATAAAACCATGAGAAAGAATAAAGTGAAAAAAATATACTTTGATCTGCATCCTGACTCTATTGTTCTTTATCTGAATATGGATAGCATTTTCATATTCATTCTATATTTTGTAATGCTCTCTATCCCTTGTTTGTTCATGAATTCTTCTCCCCATAGATCTGATGGGTAGATTATTCCTTGCTCTTCTAATTTGATTGCTTCATCATCTATGGTACCTTTTAGTCAGATGTAGTTTCCTTCCTTATCTCTTTTAATTAGATTTATTTCAGTGTTTACTTTATCTAAAATCAGGATTGCTACTTTTGCTTTTTTTTTTTTTTACTTCAGCTGAAGCATAGTAATAATAGATTCTGCTCTCTGTGTATCCCTCTGCTTTGAGTGTGTTTCTTGTAAACAGTATGTTGTAGGATTCTGGTTTTCGATCTACTCTGCCATCTTCTTCCATTTTATGGGAGAGTTCACATTCACAGTTATGATTACTACCTATGTATTTCTCTCCATCCTATTTCTCCTCCTGTTTGTCCTGTCTCTCCTTTCCCCCTTTCCCCTTCATTAGTGTTTTACTTCTGTCTACCACTTCTCCTGCTCTGCCTTCCCTTATGTTAGCACCCCCCTGGCCCCCACTTAATCTCCTCTCCTCTTACCTCCCTATCGGGTAATATAGAATTCTATATTCAGCTGATTGTCTTATTATTCCCTCTCTGAGCCAAAACTGATGAAAGTAAAGTTCAAGCAATGCCCATCGCCCACTGTCCCATCTTCCCCTCCATTGTAATAGGTCTTTCTTGCCTCTTCATATGAAATAATTTACCCCATTCTACCTCTTCTTTCCTTCAGAACCCAGTGTACTCCTCTTTCACATCTCTTAATTTTTAAAAATGTCATTCTCTCAATTTTACCTTATACTTGTATTCTCTATGTATATTTCTTTTATCTGTATTATTAGTGATGTAATTTTAAAGAGTATAAGTATCATCATCTTCCCTTGTAGGGATGTAAGCAGTTTAGCTCTATTGAATCTCTTATGTTTTCTTTTCCCTTTTTAACCTGTTTATCCTTCTCTTGAATTTTGATCATGGAAGTCACATTTTTAGTTTACTTCTGGTCTTCTCCTTAAGAAGGCTTGAAATTCTTCTATTTTGTTGAATGACCATTTTTTCCCTTGATGCTTGATTTTGTTGGGTAAGTGGCTCTTGGCTGTGGTCATAGATCCTTTGCCTTCTGGAATATCATGTTCTATGACCTCTGATCCTTTAATGTTGCAGCTGCCAGGTCCTTTGTGATCCTCCTGATTGTGACTCACTGATACTTGAATTGTTTCTTTCTGGCCACTTGTAGTATGTGTTCCTTGATCTAACAGTTCTGAAATTTACCTTAGGGTTTTCGTTTTGGGCTCTCTTTCCTGAGATGATTGGTAGATTCTTTCAATGACTATTTTGCCCTCTGGTTCAAGGACATCAGGGCAGTTTTCCTCGATAATTTCTTGAAAGATGCTGTCCAGGTCCTCCTTTTGATTATGACTTTCAAGTAGTCCAATGATTCTGATATTCTTTCTTCTGGGTCTATTTTCCAGGTCAGTTGGTTTCCTCATGAGGTATTTTACATTTTCTTCCATTTTCCCCCTCTTGAATTGAATTCATTATGTCTCATAGAGTCATTAACTTCCACTTGCTCTATTCTAATTTTATAAATTATTATTTCCTAGATTAGCTTTTGTATTTTCTTTTCCATTTAGCCAATTGTGTTCTATAAGGAGTTGTTTCCTTCCATGGATTTTTGTATCTCCTTTTCCATCTAGCTAATTGTACTTTTTAAGCAGTTTTCCAGACTTTTTTTCATTATTCTTTTGCAACACTCTCATTTCTTTCCTCAACTTTCTTCTATCTCTCCTATATGATTTTTAGCTCCTTTTGAGCTCTTCCATGATATCTTTCTGGGCTTGAGACCACTTCCCATTTTTCTTTGGGGTTTTGCCCAAAGATGTTTTGACCTTGTTGTCTTCTTCTAAGTTTGTGTCTTTGTCTTTCATTGTTTCCATAGTAACTTTCTTTTTTTGTTGTTTTATGCTCATCCCCCCTTTTTGAGAAGGAGGGTTCCTTTCTTTTAAATTTGAGCTCTACTCCCAGGGTGAAAGGAGCACTGTCTCAGGTTTCTTGTGTTGGTGGCTATAGGCCCTGGCTGTTTACCTGGTTACACTAATGTTGCCCTGAGGGAGAACTTTGTGTCTGGTGCTGTGCTGAGGGAGTGGGGTGGGGGTTGACTGGTGTTGTTGGAGTCCGTAGGGGTCTGGCAACTTACTTGCTGCTGAGCTGGGATCCTAGTGGTGGTATGCTGAGGCCTGGTGGCTTCCATGGCTACACTGAAGCAGGAGAGGTTGGGCCTCTGGGGCCTGTCTCTTTGCCCTGGCTATGCTGAAGCATGGCAGGTGCTGCTTATGGCTGCTTGTTTACTTAGGCACTCATAGGGTAGGTTGGGCAGCTAGTTGGTTCAGTGAATAGAGCACCAGTGCAGGAGTCAGGAGGACCTGACCTCAAATCTCACCTCAGACACTTGACGCTCACTATCTGTGTGACTTTGGGCAAGTCACTTAACTCCAATTGCTTCATCCTGGGTCATCTCCAGTTATCCTGACAAATATCTGGTCACTGGATTCAGATGGCTCTGGAGGAGAAGTGAGGCTGGTAACCTGCACAACCCTCCCTCTCTCAAAACAAGTCAAGGGCAAGTCATATCATCATTTCTCTGATAACATGGTCTTCTTTGGGAACGAAGGATGAACACACATAGGGTAGGCATCTACCTCTTTGCCCAGGGCTGTGCTGATTCGTGTGGAGGCCCAGCCATGGGAAGCTGCCTGTTTACACATGGTGATACTTGGAACTAGAATCTGACTGCTTCCCCTGGCTATGCTGAAGCATGTGGAGTGGGGGGTCTCCAGGGCTGGTGTTTGCTTGCTCCACCACACTGAGGCTCAGGATCTTCTGCTGGTTGGATGACATGGGGCTTGCTGTGGGCTTGCTGGCATGCTTACTGTCCTGGGCTTCACTTTTCACCCGAGTGAGACAGATCTTTCTTGCCAATCCTTCGAGTTTCCTGGGCTTAAAGATTGCTTCACTCCATCTGTTCCAGGATTTGTTTTAGGGCTCTATTTTATGGTTGTTTGGAGGTAAGCTGGGAGAGTTGCCCCAGTACACAGCTTACTCCTCCATCTTGGCTCCTATAAGTTTATTGAGAATCATTCTTTATAGCAACTATTTTTTTAAAAGAAGAAAAAGAAAAAAAATCTGCAAAACTGCTCAAGACATAAAAAAAAAAAATTGACATTATATACAATGTCAACACTCATGGATTATAACCGCTGAAAGTGGGAGGGGGGAGGCATTTTTTCATATTTCTATTTTAGGGCCAAACTTATTCTTTATAATTTCAAAATACTAAATTTCCATTAATGTGTTATTCTTTCTAGATGGCACAGTGGATAGAATACCAGGCCTAGAGTCAAGAGGACCTGAGTTCAAATCTCTCAGATACTTACTAGCTAGGTGACTCAGTGCAAGTCATTCAATCCTATTTGCCTCAGTTTCCTCATTTGTAAAATGAGCTGAACAAAGAAATGGCAAACCATTGTAGTATCTTTTATTTTAATTTTATTTATTTTTTTATTTGTTTTCAGTGGTCTATAATCACTTCCTTATAACTTCGATTTTTTCCCCTTCCTCCCCCCCCTTCCATCCTTTCTCCCCCCTCCCTCCCTGAGATGGCATACAAGTTTATATAGGTTCTGCACATACATTCCTAGTAAATACACTTTCTCCTGAGTCATGTTGCATAGAAGAATTAAAATGAATGGGAGAAATCATAAAACAAACCAAAATATAATACAAAAGAAAACAATCTGTTACATTCTGTGATTGAATTCCATAGTTGTTTCTCTGGATACCACTGTAGTATCTTTGCCAAGAAAATCCCAAATGGGGCCACAAAGAGTTAGACATGACTGAAATGACCAAGTCATGCATATGGTTTTCCTGAATCTGCTTACTTCACTTTGCATCAGTTCACAAAAGTCTTCATGTGCTTTTGTGTATTCATCCTTTCTTATAGGGGAAGAATATCCTATTCTTCCTTTCTTATAGGGGAATAATATTCTATGGCATGCACATACCTCAGCTCATTTAGCTATTTAGTAATGGATGGTTTTGTTTCCATTTCTTTACTATCATGAAAAGTGTTTCTATAAATATTTTGATATTATCTAATGCGTTTTAATTTTTGATTACTTTATTTTTTCAGGTAAAAAGCATTTTTTCTCTTCTTCCTATACCTTCCCCCATTGAAAAGAAAGAGAAAAAGAAATTTCTATAACAAGTATGTATAAAAGAAAAGAAAATTTCACTAGTCATTTCCATAACTGTATTGTCTCATTCTGCATCTTAAATCCATTGCCATTCTTTTAAGATACTTTATCACCCGTCCTCTGGAGTCATTCAGAATTACATTAATCAGAGTTCTTCAGCCTTATTTTTATCATGTTATTGTTATTAAATCAGTTGCTGTGATTTTGCTCACTTTTCTCTGCATCAGTTCACACAAATCTTTGCAGGTTTCTCTAAAACCATCTCTTTCATCATATCTTACAGCGTAATAGTATTCCATTATAGTCATATACATTATTTACTCAACCCTTCTCCAGTGGATGAGCATCTCTTTAGTTTCAAGTTCTTTGCAACTGCAAAAGGAGATGTTATGAATATTTTGTACAGAGAAGTCTTTTTCTTCTTTGGTCTCTTTCGGGTATAAGCATGGTAATGGTATCACTCAGTTAAAATGCATGCACGAAAGATTTTTGTTTTGGTCATGCAGTTCCAAATTTCTTTCCAGAATGGTTAACCAATTCACAGTTCCACCAAGAGTATATTAATGTTCCTGTTTTTCCACATCCCCTACAACATTTGTTCTGTTTCTGTTTTTTGCCATCACTTTGCCAATGTGATGGATGTGATGTGGAGCCCCAGAACTGCTTTAATTTATACTTCTCTAATTATTAGTGATTTGGAATATTTTTTAAAAATATAGCTATTAAACAGCTATTTTTTATATAGCTATATAGCTTAGATTTCTTCCTTTGCAAATTGTTTGTATCCCCTGGCCATTTTTCATTTAGGAAATGGCTCTTATTTTTACAAATTTGAATCAGTTCCTCATGAATCTTGAAAATCAGACCTTTATCAGAGAAATTTACTGTAAAGATTTCCCCCTCCCCCACCCCAGATGAATATATTGGGTACAACAGTCTTGACATTTTGTTCCTCTGGATTAATTTCATACTTATTTTTTCTCGTTTTATAAAGTACTTTGGTATGGCACTGAATTAACAAACCAATTTAAATAGTATTGTTATTTTTATTCTATTGACTTGGCCTACCCATTGAGCAATTACTAGAACTTCAGTTTTTATGTCTGTGATTCCATAAAAATGTTTTGTAGTTATATTCATATAATTCCTACATGTTTCTTGGCAGGTAGAAAACATTCTATAGTTGTTTTAATTGTAATTTCCCTTTCAATCTTTCTAATGAATTTTGTTAGTAATATGCAGAAATAGTAATGACTTGTATGTATTTATTTTGTATCCTACAACTTTGCTAAAGCTATTATTTCAAACATATTAAGCATTTACTTAATGCTTTTTGCATAGTTCAACCTACCTCTGTTTCCTCCTCTGAAAAATGAAAGACCTGGACTAACTGAGCTATAAGATCCCTTTCAATTAAAAATTCTATGATATTTTTGTCTTTCCTTTAGAAGATGGCTTAATTGTTTTACAGAGTTTCACTAGAGCAATATTATTGTACAATGTAATGAAACCTGTATAGATTTAAATAAATATTTTTTCATTAGATGATAAGTAAGATATTCAGTAAGATATTCCAAAGAAACAATTTTTTGGGGAAACTGGAAGCAGAATTATCAGGGCATGGAGGCAGTCTGGTGGAACAGGTTGACTTCCATGAACAGGTAGGATTTTGCTATCTCTCACACATGGTATTTTCAGGTGTGCAAACATACTTGTCCCTTCATGATCTCAACAAAAGGATTTTGGAATACCACTACCAGCTTAATATAAGACAACAAGTAATATAACATCCTCCAAACCCGATATGCTAATAATAATTCCAGCTAATATTTAGATAGCTCTTCAAATTTTGTAAAGCACTTGATATATATCATCTCATTTGATTCTCACCACAACTCTAAGAGGTGGGTGCTATTATGATTCATAATTTAGAGAGGAGGAAACTGAGACTGAGAGAGGTTAGCTGACTTGTCCAGGCCCCTAAAACTCCAGTTTTCTGACTCCAAGACCAGCTGTCTATCCACTGTACTTCCTAATCTAATATCACCTGCTAAGTCATTATAGTATAGAAAGGAGAACACTCAATGGATTTGGCATCAGGGAAACTGGGTTCAAACATCTCACCTTGTCACTTTCTGCCTCCATGATACAAGGCAACCTCTCTGACCCTCAGTTTCCTCTTCTGTAAAAATAAATAGGTTGGACTAGATGACTTCTAATTTTCTTTTCAGTTTCAAGTTTGTGATCCTTGGTCTTATGCATTGTGTGCCTTAGTCCTACTTTCCTTCACTCTGAGAAGATCATTGTATCTCCTATGCTGTCAGGGAGCCAGTTTTGGAAGTATATTCATAATCTAGGGGCCATCTGGAGGAGGGCAACCAGAATGAAGAAGGAGCATGAAGTGCTGCCCTAGGAGGAACAGCTGAAAAAACTTGAGTACATTTAGTCTGGAAGAGAGAAGACAGGTGGTAGATGAGATGTTGCTTTAGGAAGTTCTGTCTTGTGGGAGGCTTGCCCTGCCTGGTCCCAGAAGGCAGACCTAGGAGCAAGCATTGATTCAGACCTTCTCTCCTCTCCTTAAACTTCCTACACTTCCAACTCTGGGCACATTCTCAGCTGAGACTGACCTTTACTGAGAAAATAGAGGCCATTCAACACAATCATCCTCTTCTCTCCCACTCCACCTCTCAGATGATTCCTTGACATCATTCCTCCTCTGTCCTTTACTGCCACCTCTGAAGAGGGAGCCTTAAGGCCAAACCCTTCTATGTGGACCTAGGTGGTACAGAGGATAGAGTAGAATGAGGAAGACCCAGGATCCAAATCAGCCTCGAATATCTACTATCTGTGTGACCTTGGACAAGACCCTTAACCTGTCAACTTCAGTTTCTTCATCAGGAAAATGGGGATTAATAAGAGCATCCAGTTCTTAGGATTGCTCTGAGTCTCAAATGAGATTAAATAAATAAAGCACTTTATAAATCTTCAAGCATTACATGATTACTATTAGATACCTTCCCTTGATCCCATCCCCTTTCTTCTAGCAACTTGCCGCTGCAATCATTTTTCCCCCTCCTCTCAGTCTTCAATCTCTGGGCCTTGGAGGTACAACAGGCCTCCTCCCCTCTGCTTCTGAAATCCCTTAGCTTCCTTAAAACTCAACTCAGCCTCCAGCTGGCATGCCATTCCCATCCCCCTTACCCCTCCCCAACCTTATACTTTCTTTGTTTGTATATGTTTTGTATTTACATATATATATTTATATATCTATATATATATATATGTGTATGCATGTGTGTGTGTGTGTGTGTGAGTGTATGTGTGTGTGTACATGTTGTTACTGCTGGTAGAATATAAGTTCCTTGAGGGCAGAAACTGTTTTGTGCTTATCTTTGTAGTAAGAGCTCCCTATATGATCAATCAATGGAGATTTATTAATCATCTAAAGGTGCACATATTGAGTTAGGCATTACAGGCCCAAGTAAAAAGAAGGAAACAACTCCTACTCGCAAGGAACTTATTTTCTAATGAGGCAGATGAGTAAATATGTAAATATATACAGCTGTAATAGAAAGTGAACAAATGCAAGTATATATCAAATGGTTAATGACAAGGTCATTTGTGAGGGAGCATCCCAGCAGTGGAGGGCATCAGGAAAAGCTTTACGTAGAAGGTGGTAGCTGAGCTGAATCTTAAAGGATGAAGGGTGGGGGAGGGGGTCCTGTATGGTATGGAGAGAGTATGTTCCAAGCATGTGGCATCATCAGTGTACATGAAAATGGAGATGGGAGAAGGAAGTGTCACGAGCTAAGAAAAGATAGACCAGTTTGACTAGAGTGCTGAGTTAGAAACGGGACCCAATGAGATTGGAAAGATAGATGGAGATCAGGTTGTAAAGGTCTTTAAAAGCTAAACAGATGTGTTTACATTTTATATCAGAGGCGATAGGGAACCACTACAGTTGATTGAATAGGGGAGTCACACTGCACTTAAAATTACTTTGGCAACAGTGTAGAGGATGGAAAGCAGTGGGGAGGCACTTGAGGTAGGAAGATTGTGATAAGATTGCTGTTGTGATAATCTAAGCAAGAGGTGATGAAGGCTTGAGCTGGTGAGTGGGGAGGAGAGGTCCGATGCAAGAGACATTGTGAAGGTAGAAACAACAAGACTCGGCAATGGATTCCTTGCTGAAGGAATGGTTGAAACTTGGAAGAAGCCAGGGAAGCCAGGAGGAAGAGATTAGGAGAGAGAGCATTCTTGGCATCAGGGAAAGCCGGTGAAAATGCTGGGAGCTGAAAGATAGAATAACCTGTTGGAGGAAGAGCAAGGAGGCCAATGTTGCTTAATATGGAGTCATGTCCAGTGGGAGAACAAATAACTCATGGTTAACAGGGAAAGGCTCCTATGAGGATGTAGCCCCCAAGCAGGACTTTCAGGCAAGAGACTCAATCATGTAGTGATGAGGAAGGAATATATTCCAGACCTGGAATATACTGGCCTAAACTAAATAGTTAGCCAGTCATTTAATTAGAGCAGAGTGTTCATGAAGACAAGTACTATCCAATAAAGCCAGGAGGGGAGGTAGGTGCCAGATTGTGAAGGCCTTTAAATATCCAACTGAATATGTGATATTTGATCCTGCAGGTAATAAGGAGCCATGGAAGATTTTTGAGTAAGAAAGATAACATGGTCAGCTCTGGGTTTTAAGAATATCAATTTAGAAGTTGTGTGGAGGATGGGTTGGAGTGCAGAGATAATAGTAGCAAGGAGGTCACAAATTGAGAAACTATTGCAATAGTCTAGGCAAGAGGTAATGAGGGTTTATACTAGAGTAAAGGTTATGTGGGTAGGGAGAAGATTAATGGGAGAAATATGGTGAAGATAAAATCAGTAAGATTTAAATCTGCAACTGGTTTGATATGGGGGAGGCTGAGGAATCATTGTCAAGGATAATAACTCCAGGGATAGGAGCACAATGACATGACCAGATCCTCACTGTGGTCATGACTACGTGATCTCTAACCTATATTTCTAATCCAGAGCTAAACACAATGCTCTGTACATAGTAGGTGCTTAACTAGTTTTCTTAAATTAAATCCTTTTCCCCTTGCTCTCCTTCTCCCCCCATTTTCTCCTACACGTTTAAGCCATGGCCTAGACCAAGATGAGCCACTAGGTGGAGCAATGAATAGAGTACTAGGCCTGAAGTCGGAAAGAATGATCTCCCTGAGTTCAAATCCAGCCTCAGGCTGATTGATTGGTTGTTGTCCTTCTTTCTGGAAGGGGACCAAAATGGCATCACCATGATAAAGTGAAGTTTCAGCGTGTCTGACTGTGGCTGATCAGACCAACATGAGCTCAGGATGCTCTACCACAAGTTGGGCACATATTGTTCATGTGAACACTTGGGGTGGTTACTCCACATTTGTGCATCCTGCATTTGCTTTGTGATGTTTCAATTCTGCTTTTCTCATAGAGTACAGCACCTTTTCTGATGTGGGCACGCCATACTGAGCGGTCTTGTGCCAGTGTCTTCCATGCTGCACAGTCAAATTCAAAGTTCTTGAGGGAGACCTTGAGAGTGTCCTTGTATCTTTTCTTCTGGCCACCATGTGATTGCCTGCCCCATGTGAGTGCTCCGTAAAATAGCCTTTTTGGCAAGTGTATATTTTGCATTTGAACAACGTGGCCAGCCCATCAGAGTTGTGCTCTTTGAACCATAGTTTTAAAGCTTGGCAGTTCAGATTGGGCAAGGACTTCAGTGTCTGGTACCTTATCTTGCCAAGTGATCCTTAGAATCTTCCTAAGACAGTTCAAATGGGAGCAATTCAGTTTCCTGGATTGACTCTGGTAGACTGTCCATGTTTTGTAGGCATCCAACAATGAGGTCAGTACAATGACTCTGTAGACCTTCAGTTTAGTAGTCAGTCTAATACCTCTTCTGTCCCAGACTTTTCTTCAGAGTCTCCCAAACACTGAGCTAGCTCTGGCAATGTGTGCACCAACCTCATTGACAATGTGTACATCCCTGGAAAGTACACTACCAAGGTAAGTGAACTTATCCACACCATTCAAAACTTCTCCATTTGTTGTAACTGATGGTTCCACATATGGATGGTGTGGTGGTGGCTGATGGAGCACCTGTATTTTCTTTGTGTTTATTATTAGGCCAAATTAACATAGGCAGTAGAGAATTAATCTATACTTTGTTGTATCTCAGTTTCAGAGGCTGCACTGAGTACACAATCATCTACAAACAGAAAATCATGCACCAACTCTCCCTCCACTTTGGTCTTGGCTTATAACCTTTTCAAACTGAATAACTTACCATGAGTATAGTAGTTGACCTTGATACTGTGCTCATTCTCATTGAAAGCATTTGACAACATGGCTGAAAACATCATGCTAAAAAGTATGGCAGTAAGCACACAGCCCTGTTTCACTCCATTGGTGGCTTGGAAGGCAAGAGAGCATTGTCCAGAACCTAGGCAAACATGCCATCATGAAATTGACATACAATGCTGATAAACTTCTCTGGGCAGCCAAATTTTGACACAGTTTTCCATAAGTTCTCATGACTAACAGTGTCAAAGGCCTTGGTCAGATCTACAAATGTTGTTTACAGACCTCTCTTCTGCTCCTAGCATTTCTCCTGGAGTTGTCAGGCAGCAAACACCATATCAACTGTTCCTCGGCCCTTTCTGAAGCCACACTGGCTCTCAGGTATATGATCATCTTCCAGGTGAAGGATCAACCTATTATGGAGGACTCTAGCAAGAATCTTGCCAGCAATGACTAAGAAAGAGACTAGTTATATCACCCTGGGCAAGTGGCTTAACCCTGTCTGTCTCAGTTTCCTTATCTGTAAAATGAGCTGAGAAGGCAATGGCAAACCAGTCAGTACCTTGGCCAAGAAAACCCCTGAAGGGATCGCGAAGAGTTGGATGTGACTAAAAACAACCAAATGATAACAGTTCAAGATACTGAAATATCTATTTCTGGGACCAAGGTCTTTGGTCAAGCCAAGGTTAGGAGTGTTGTAAGGACTGGGGAATTCAATTTGACTGTAAACCCTGGAGTCATCTCTGATTCCTCTGGTTTCTTCATCCCTTCCACCACCATCCTCCCTCCCCTGCCCTAGTCATTCAGTCACCAGGTTCTGTCATTTTTTTCCTTTTGAAAAGTTCATCAGATTCACTCCTTTGTTACTGTTTCCCTAGCTCAGGCCCTCATCTGCCCTCCCCCAGATGCTTGTCTCTCTGAATCGAGCCTTTCCGCTCCAATTCATCCTGTTCATAGATACTAAAATAATCTCCTTAATGTGTGGATTCATCATATGTCTTCTACTCAAGAAACAAGTGCCTTCCCATTGTCCATGAAGACATAATCCTGTCTCTAGTCTTTGAGGCCCTGCTCCATTCAATTCAAACACTTCTCCCACCATCTCCCACAATCCTGCTACTGACCCACTTAGGGCATGTAGCTTTCCTACAAATAACCACAGCAACACCTTGGCTCAAATTGTTCCCTCCTATCTGAAATGTGCTCCCCTGCAGATCCCTGTCTACCAAATCCTCCCCAATAGTCAATGACCAGCTTAGCTTCCACCTCCTCCAGGAAGCCTTCTTTGGCTAGAAATGTCAGATCTGGACACAACTTCCGATATCGTCCAGTTCAACTTCTCACCCAGAGCAGAAATTTCTTCTATTGTCTCCCTAACAGGATCACTGAACTCACACCTCCAGTGATAAGGAGCTTGCTACCTATCAAACTGGCATAATTCACTGTTGCATAGCCATAATTGTTTTGGTTTCGTCTTGCTTAAATATTTTATTTTTCCTAGTATATGTAAAAACAATTTTAACATTCATTTTAAAAATTTTGAGTTCCAAATTCTCTCCCTCCCTCTACACTGAGACAACAAGCAATTTGATATACATTATACAAGTTCAGTCATGCAAAATGCATTTCTGTATTAGTTACGTTGTGAAAGAAAACACAGGGCCAGAAAAAACCCCAAGAAAAATAAAGTTAAAAAATTGCACTTTGATCTGCATTTAGACTGTATCAGATCTTTCTCTGGAGATGGATAGAATTTTTCATCATTGGTCCTTTGGAATCCTCTTAGACCACTGTATTGCTTAGAATAATGAAGTCATTCACAGTTGATCATCATACAATATTGCTATTACCATGTATAATGTTCTCTTGGTTTTGTTCATTTCATTTCGCGTCAGTTCATGTAAATATTTATAGTTTTTTCTGGAACTATCCCCCTTGTTATTTCTTATAGCACCATAGTATCCCATTGCAATCACATACCACAACTTGTGCAGCCCTTCCCCCATTAATGGACATCCCCTCAATTTCCAATTCTTTGCCACCACAAAAAGAGCTGCTATAAATAGTTTTATATAAATAGATCCATTTCCTTTTTCCCTGCTCTGGTTGAGGTATAGACCTAATAGTGTTATTTTTGGGTCAAAAGGTATAAACGGTTGTACAGGCAGCTCTACTTTTTAATAACAACCACAGTAATAATAGTTAGCACTTTCAGATTTGCAAAGTACTTTACATATGTATAACTCATTTGATCTTCATAACTCTATGAGGCAGGTACTTTTATCCCCAGTTAACAGATGGGAAAACTAATAAGCAGAGAGGTTCTGTGACTTGCCCTGGGTCACACAGCTAGTGTCTGAGGTAGGTTTCAAACTCAGGTCTTCCTGAACTCATATGTTAGCCATCAAGGCACTCCTAATTTTTAGGAAGTTCTTCCTTTAAAAAGCAGAAACTTACCTCCCTTTGACTACTCATTGCCTCTAGTTCTCTCCTTCTGCTACCCCAGCCTACAGTCTGTCCTTTTTCTGCTGTTCCTTGGTTGTTCCTAGTGTCTATGTTATAAGTTCCCAAAGGCTCTGTAAGCTCCTTGGGTGGGCACCATCATAGGAGGTCCTTAGTTAAAATTTGTTATATTAACTCATCCAGTTGAATAAAATTCCTGGCTCAGGGACTGAGTCTCACACAGCAGAGTATTGCTCAGGGTTTAGGAAAATAATCAAAAGTATTCAACAAATCCCTGCTAGCTCAGCAAGAAGTGCTGATATACAAATATCAAAACCAAATGCCCTCAGGAAGCCCTTTTTCTGTGGGGTGGGCATGGGGAAAGGAAAGGGAACAACCTGGTCCAGATCAGTCAATTTCAAATAAATACAAAGTCCTGGAGTGGGGAGGCAAATAGCAATGGAAGGGACCAAGGGTAGCAGTTGAGCTGGGCTTTGGAGGAAGCTAGAATTCCAAGAGGCAAAGGTGGGGAGGAGAAGCATTTTAGTGACGGAGATCACCAGCGCCAAGGCACAAAGATGCAACATTATGTGTGATGAAAAGACAGAAGAGTACTAGAGTGTATGAAAGGGAGCAAAGTGAAACAGATCTGAAAAGGTGGGTTGGAGTCAGAATGTGATAGACTTTAAATGCATAAGATCATGCTTGATATTAAAATCCATAAGGAGTGATTGAAAGGTCATGAGCAGAGTAGTGATATGATTAGCCCTGTGCTTTGGGAATAGCACTTCAACAGCTGCATTAGGAATGGATTGATTGTAGCCAATCAGTTAATCAACATTTATTAAGCACCTACTGGGTACTTTACCCACCTACAAGCATTGTCCTTAGTGCTAGAGATAAAAAGATAAGACAGTCCCCTGCTCTCAAGAAACTCACAGTCTAAGGGGAATGTAACATGCAAATAATTATGTATGAATAAGTCATATACAGAATATACTGTGTTAACAAAAGTAAAGACTTCACAAGACTTGATTTATTACGAGAGAAAGGCATATGTGTGTGGGAACTCTTTATGCCCAGGAGCCGGCCCCACAGACAATGCTGTGGATATTTTGGGGGTAACAACAATAGGGGAGGTCTTACGGGAGGTATGGAGGGCAACACCTTCACAAATGAGAGGAGGAAGTAGTAGCAAGGGAGGGTGAGTGAGAGAACCATGGAGGGAGGAAAGGGTCCCAGATGCACAAGGACTTACTCAGTCTGGGCAGACTGGCCCGAGTTGACTTGTCTTCATAACACTGAAAGTTTAATAGAAAGTTCAGTTGCGAAAGATCACTGTTAAAAGTTAGTTCAGCGGGGCTTCATCTCTAGAATATAGGGCAACTCAAGAACTCAAGGGGGCCCCTTAACACTGGAGATACTCCATAGAGGGAGACTGCAGATTATAAACTGCTTTAGCATTAAGGGAGATCAGGAAAAACTTCCTGTAGAAAGTGAGATTTTAGTTGAGACTTGAAGGAAGCCAAGAGTCAGGTATGAGAAGAGTGAGCATATTGTAATGGCAGATGCACACAATTGCCTCCAACATTTATTAAGCTCCTACCATGTGCAATGTCTAATTGAATGATATACTGAAAATATATCTGTTTCCTGGGATACAGTATCATGTGGCAGAAAGGGTCCATGATAGAGTCAGGAGAACTGGGTTCTAGACTTGGCACCATTGCTAGGTCACTGTGTGGCCTTTTACAAATCTCCCTCTTTAGGCCTCAGTTTCCTCCTCTGTAAAATGAAAGGATGGACCTTTATGGGCTTTCAGATCCTCCTCAGTTCTAGCATCCTTTAATAATGGGAACACTTTGACACTTCTTCCATATTCCTCCTATGCCCTTCACTGATACAGATCCTAACTCCTCCACACATTAGAGCACAGTCATCATGAATTTCTGTAACCAAGCAAATCTACTCTCTGGTGTCCAACCCTTCAGTCATGTGTTTCTGTGTACTTAGCCAGGCAGGTCATTGACTCATAGACAGACAAGCCCACACTCTGGGCCTGGATTTGAAATCTTGCCAGCCTGGCCAGGCATTACCTGAACTTAAACTTCACTAGCAAGGACCTGGATTCATCCTGGACTCATGTCCACTCCATGAGGAGGGCAGAGGAGGACCTCAAAAGAAGGCTGAAGTATATGATGGTGACCAGCATGCCAAGAATGACATCTTTATGTAGCAATTTTGTACGGGGAGGTGGAGAGGATACCTGATTTGGAATTAGCAGGAATCAGAGTTTCAAATGCGCCTCCCATTCCTCTTATCTGTATGGTTCTGAGCAAGTTGCTTGTCTACTTTGAGCCTCAGTTTCCTAATATGTAAAATGAGGATAATACTTGCATAAATTACCTTATGGATAATCCTGAAGAAAACACTTTATAAGTCTTCAATCTTTAGAGAAATGGGAGTCATTTTAATCGCAATTTAAAGAGCATTTATGTACATTACTGCAATCTATGTATAGTTCTGTGATTCTGATTGCTGTTTGATTAACTGATTGGTGTTTTCTTTTAAAATGCTGCTTTTCTTGATAGAGAAGAGACAAGAAAATGGTGGAGGAAACCTTTTTGCTTCCCTTCCCACCTTCCCAATGAGTTAGCTGTCCAGCCTTTGCTTAATGCCTACTGATTGGGAACTCATTATGTTATCAGGCTCTCTGTTTCACTTTTGGGTGGGTCTCTCTGTTTCAATCATCTTTGCTTCAATTTCCACCCACCCTCTTCATTTTCAATTTCTTCTTATCTGCTAGCGAACTTCCCTACTTCTTCCAACAGGCCCAGCTCTTTTCCTAGCCTAAAAAACAAACAGACAAACCCTTCATGTGACCATGTCATGTTATACTTTCAAGCCACCACCCTACAAGTTTTTCTATTTCACGGTCTTCCTCCTAGAAAGAATTATCTCAGTTTGGTCCAGGGCAGATAATGCTGGACTTGAAATCAGAAGACTGGAGGATTCTTGGAGTCTTACTCACAGAAAGTGTGACTCTAGACAAGCCACTTGTGTCCTCTGAGCCTCGCTTTCCCCAACTGTAAATAAAGGATACTATTTGTGCCATTTGATCTTTTGCAAGGACCAAAGTGGGGTTTTGTATCTAAGGTATTCTGCAAGCCTGAAAACATCATATAAATGTCAGATTTTATTTTTGCTCTCATAGTCTCTATTTTCTTACCTCTTTACTTCCTTCTTAATCCCCGGCAGTCTGGCAGCAGATCAAAACCGTTGTCTGACGTTGGTCAACCCAAGATTACATAAGATCTCTAAGTATTAAATCCAATGACCTTTTCTAGTCTTCACCTCCTTGATGTCTCTACAGCATTTGACATGTTAATGGTCCTTTCTTCCTTAATGCTCTCTCCTCCCTTGGCTTCTATTTCTCTGCTCTCTCCTGACTCTCCTATCATCCTTCCTAAATGTGGATGTGCCCCTCAAAGTTCTTTTCTCACACATGGTCTCTTAATTCTCATCTTCTCCAGTGGGTTCTATTTAATCTCTATAAGGATTACTCCCAAATCCTTTCAGCCAATCCTAATCTCTCTCCCAACCTCCCATCCCACATTGCCAATTGCCTTGAAACTCATTGCGGTGCCATAGAAAGAGCATAATTCAGGAATCAGAAGTTCTAGGTTCAAATTCTGCCTCTGTTATTTACTGCCCTTGTGATCTTGGGCAAATCTCTTACCTTCACTGATTCTCAGTTTCCTCCTCTGCATAATGAGGGAGTCAGACTAAATAACCTTTGAATTTCACATCTATAATTCTATGCTCTACTAGAAATTTTTGATTAGATATGCCATTGGCATCTCAAAATCAATATATTCAAAATGGAATTTATTATCTTTTCACCTAAGCCCACTATTATTAGTAGTTCAGTTTCTGTTAAGAGTGTTACCATACTTTCAACTTCTAGGTGATGCAGTGGATAGAGTGCTGGGCTTGGAGTCAGGAGTTCAAATCTGGCCTCAGACACTTACTAGCTGTGTGATCCTGGCAAGTGGCTTAACCCTGTTTGCCTTGGTTTTCTCATCCATAAAATGAGCTGGAGAAGGAAATGGCAAGCCACTCCAGCAACATTGCCAAGAAAATCCCAAATGGGGTCACAAAGAGTCAGACATAACTGACCGACAATAACATCATCATACTTCCATCCATGATAGTTTTAAAATTGTTCTTGACTCTTCTCTCTCACTCAATAACCTATATCCAGTCGGTTGCAAATCTTGCTGATTCTTCACTCCATCTCTTGTATCTGTCTCCTTTTTCCATTCACAAGCTACCACCCCAGTTCAAGCCCTCCCCACTTCTTATCTGAACTATTGCCATAGTCTCCTAATTTGTCTTCTCCCCCACCCCATCCAGCCAATCCATCCACTACATACAGCTGCCAAATTGACGACCCTCAAACACAGATTTGACCATGTTAGTATATTACTCAAAAGTCTACAATAGCTCCCTATTCTGTCTCTATCACCTGGCTTCTGTCTCCATTTCCATTCTTATTTCCTATTTTTCCCCTTATGTAGTCTCTCCTCACTTCTGCCTGATAGAATCAATATCTTCCAATATCTTCAAAGTAGAACTCAGTTGCCACCTCCTAAACTAGGTCTTTTTAAAATTAATTTATTTGTTTTCAGTTTTCTATGATCACTTCCATAAGTCTTAGATTTTCTCCCCTTCCCTCCTCCCTTCCTCCCGTAGAGGGCATGCAGTCTTATATGGTATCTATATGTACATTTTTATTAAGCACATTTTCACATTAGTCATGTTACATAGAGGAATTAAAATGAATGGGGGAAACCATGTGAAAAAAAAACCAAAATAAAACCTAACACAAGAGAAAATAGTCTATTTCATCCTGCATTCTGATTCTGTAGTTCTCTGTCTGGATGTGGTTGGCATTTTGCCTCAAGAGTCCTTTGGGAGTGTTTTAGGTCTTTGCATTGCGGCGAAGGGCTAAGTCTACCAGAAAAACTCCTTGCACACGTGGTTGTTGCTGTGTACAATGTTCTCCTGGCTCTGCTCATTTCACTCCATGATATCCATTCGTTTGTTCATTTACCACAATGCAGTGTACAATAGAAAGGACCTGGATCTTGAGGGCAAAGAACCTGAGTTCAAATTTCAGCTCTGATACTGATTGATTTTCTGATTGATCTACCCTCTCTGTTCCTCAGTTTCCTCACCTATAAAATGAGGGGGGTTAAGCTAGGTGACATCTGAGGCCTAAACTTATGATGCTGCTGTGAACAGTATGCTAAGCCTCTAGTATCGTGGATAAATGCCTCTGTTTGGTATCTAAAGCTCTTCACAGCTTGGAGACACCCTACCTCTACAATTTTATTTCCCTCTGCTACCTTCCTTGTACTCTACAGTCTAGCTAAACTGGCCTGGCTGCTTGTCACATAAGACAATTCATCTTCTAGCTTCATGCCTTTGCCTGAGCTTGCCCCATTCCCACCTGGATTGAACTCCTTCCACTTGCAATTCTTAGAGTCCTTGGTTTTTCTTCAAGACTCAGATCAAGCAACTCTTTTTACATGAAGCTTTCCTCCATTCCTTCTAAGTTTCTAGTTCCTTCCTGTCCCTATTTTTTTATCTTTTTTTTGTACAGACCTACACATGTCTATTGTCTTTCCCATCAGAATGTAAACTCCTTGACGTCAGAGACTGTTTTTGCCTTCCTTTGTATCCTCAGTGCTTAGCACATAGAAAATAAATCCTTATTGATTGCCAGAACCTCAGTATTCTCATCTCTGAAATTGGGATAACTCTTCCCTCATAGAGCTTAGATGAGATGTGAACTCACTTTGTATGTGAACTTTGTCCTTGGTAGAAAATAAAGCAATAGCAATTGCTGAAAGACTTTTATTACTATTATTGAGATCTATGCTATTGATGCATGAGTAATCAAGTTCTTCCATTTAAGAGCATGTAATCATAAGAGAAATGGGAGGGGAAGAAACAGGCTGCCTCCGACTAATCTACCTCTAAGTGATTAAGTTCAAGGTTCAACTTGTCTCCTCTGGTTAACCTTTTACTGGAACACATACACTTTTGTGACCCAGGTACAAGAACTGACAGGTTCTGGAGTCACAGAAGACTGTGTTCCCTTATATAATCAAAGGGAGGGAGATAGTTCAGCTTGTTTTTTTTTACTTATCATTCTTTTCGTAGTGCTCCCCTTCCATAGAGTCAGACCTGCTACCTGGCCCCACGGAATTCTAGGAAAATCAGAGGGATGTCTCTCTTTCATTGCCGTTGGCTTGAACCCCCATTGGTTGTGCTCTCCTCATTTATTAGGGGCCTGTGGTGACTGGCAATCTTGTTCCATTAAATCACTTAACATAGGGTAGCTTTTGCAAAGGGTTGTCTATTGGTAGGCTCAACTTAGTTCAGTTTCTGTGTAGTACTAGTCTCACTAAGTTCATGTCTAGAGTCAGCTTTGATGCCAGAGTCCTTGTCTGAGTTATAGTCATAATGTATTGCGGGGGGAGGTGGGTGGGAAGAGAACACAATGAGGTGACACAGTGGATAGAGTTCTGTGCCCAGAGTCAGGAAGACTTGAGTTCATATCCAGCCTCAAGCTCAACTAACTAGTTGTATAATCCTGGGGAAATCAATTAGCCTCTGTTTGCTTCAGTTTCCCCATTTGTAAAACAAGGATAATAATAGTATCCACCTCCCAGGTTGCTGTGAGGACCAAATAAGATAGTAATCGTCAAGCACTTAGCATGGTGCCTAGCACATAGTAAATACTCTATAAATGTTAGCTTACGATTACTGTTGTATGCTATTTATATAGGGGGGTAGGAGGGTAGGGTGGGGGTGGTGGTGGTACAGCCTCAAGGGTGTGTGATTCAGAGTAGACCCTTAGTCAGAACTCTAGTGTTGGGAAGAAGGAGGGAGTCCCTATCATAAAGGGAAGGTTCCAGACCTTTGAAGCCATGACTTGTGAAGTAGGGGCCACTGCCAAGAACATAAGCCTCATCCTAGGTCAAAAAGCAAGACTTCTAAAGGTGAAAACTCGTGTGTAGATGAGAGGCAGAGTACCGCAAGATAGAACTAAGTACAAGATGGAAGCCAGCAGAGAGAAAGTCAAGTAAGCAAACATGCTTTACTGAGGGAAATACAATACAAGGGAATAGTGGAATCAATTGCTAATGCTGTTAAGCTCAGTGTGTTTTCTTAGGGTTCTAATTTGGCTCAAGTAGGACCAAATATTTGGGAGAGAGAGAGAGCAGGGAGCCTAGAGCTGGAATCCAGGGAGACGATGTAAAGTCATGGGGATAATACCTGAGATGGCTAGTTGATATTCAGACTCCTCGCCCTTGGGAAAAGAGACTTTGGGCCGTTCTTACAACCCTTCCTTTGGTTGGACAACTTATTTTCCCTGCCTTTTTTGCCTAGTGAGTTGGGAGCCATTGAAATCCTTACATTCCTGAAGGTCACTCCTTGCTCCTTGAGGCACTGATGCTATCATGCAGGCTATCAACTTGAATTCTGGAACACCAGGATGCTGGTGGAGGCTCCATTCCCTTCATGCCCCAGGGACATTAATGTTATTCTGCTGACCCAAACTCTGGAAGATGGGATGTTGAGCTCTCTGGACCTTTAGAATTCATGAAGTTGTAGGCTGCATGCCAAGAATCCAAATTCCCCTAAGAACACCAAAGTGAAGAATAGAAGTCTGGAGCAGACAGATCTTTTTTTAATGACTGCAGTCCATCAAAGAACCTCTTTTTTAACTGACTGGAACCAGCTACAGAAGGTCTACACATGCTTCAGCTTCTTCAAGAAACTTCTCTTATACTGTATTTATACTATTTTATACTATATTATATTACTCAAAATGTAGTTCTCTCTAAGAGGGCTTCCTGCTTGCCCAAGGTAGGAGAGATTGTACCAAGAGCTTGGTGTATGCACCAGTCCCCTGTTGTTCAATCACTTCAGCTGTGTTTGGCTCTTCATGATACCATTGAGGGACTTTTTTTTGTCAAAAGATACTGAAGTGGTTTGCCGTTCCCTTCTACAGCTCATTTTACAGATGAAGAAACTAAGGCAAACAGGGTTAAGTGACTTGTCCAGGGACACACAGTAAATGTCTGAGGCGGGATCCAGACTCCAGGCAAAGCCACTCTATCCACTGTGCCAGTTGTCCCACTTCTCTGTTACATTTACCTTAAAGATCATAAGATCATGAATCTAGACCTGAAAGAGACTTTAGAGGTTACCTAGTCCAAACCTGTTATTTTATAGATAGAGAAAATGAGGCCAAGAGAGGGGAAGGACCTAGCCCAAAGTCACATAGGAAGTCACTGTCAGAACCAGGACTCTAATCCAACTCCTACACCAGGGTTTTCCCCCATCTCTACCACCAACACATAGGTTTTCCCAAGGAAACTAACCACAGACCCTCCCTCTTCCTGCTTTCTCCCATTGAAGCCAACCACAGACTTTTCAAATTCCTTAGTTTTACCATTGAAAGGAACAATAGTCCCTCCTGCTTCCTTCTTTCTCCTACTGAACCAACACTGACCATCCCATGTCAATCAGTCTATAATATTTTCTTAGGTGCCTGCTTTATATCCAGCACTGTGCCAGGCCCTGGGGAAATGAATCTTAATAAAAAATGAGACAATCCCTGCCCTCAAGGAGCTCACATCATACTTCATCACTGCTCCTATTTATATCAACCACAAACCTAACCATTTTTGTCACTTTTCTTCCACTGAGGCAAACTGAAATCCCTCCTTATGTCTTTGTTTCAAAAATTCTCCTCTTCAAATTCCTACTTTTGAGATCACACAAACAGACTATTCTACTTCTTAATTTATCTCCCCTCAGGCCTGGTTATGAGGACACTTAGCAAATAGCTCTGGCCCCAGTCTTTTTACTTTTTAATCTCCTTCCAAAGCCCAGAGGCCTCCCCATCAGAAGACAGAAGATGATTTCATGGCTACGGACCACACCTGTATGAGGGTGCTATAGTTCTAGAAAATCAAATATTAGAATGAGAAGGGATCTAAGAAATCATCTAGGTCAATCTCTCCATTTAACAGAGTAGTAAACTAAGGTTCAGTTTGTCAATGGTAGAGCTAAGATTAGAACAAGAGCATTCTGATTCTTGGTCCAGTTCTTTCGCCTGACCTGAATTGCTTTATGATAGGTAATTATTTGGTTTCTGCATATTACCTGCTCAGAAGGCAGTGTATGACTGGTTATGGAGAATGCCAGCATTGGAGTCAGAAACCTCATTTCACATCCTGACTCTCACTGATGAGCTGTGTGACTTTGGGCAAACCACAGTTTGGACTAGATGACTTCAAAGATCCTTGTAGCTCTAAATCTATGATGAACAATGAAAGTGAATCCTCGGTGCCTGAGTTTCTTTATACCTGAAGACAATATTCTGAGACTATCCTTCTGGGTCTGAGTTATTCTGTGGAGCAACAAACCCTCAATGCACTTGAATGGGGAAAGGATGAGGCAGGACATATGTGACTGCTTAGATTATTTGGGAAAGACTGGAAATTGGAATGACTGGTTTCCAGTCTGGGTTCTGCCACTCACTGTGTGGCCTGAAGAAAGGTACTTAAACCTCTCTGAGGATGAGAATCCTAATTTGTGAAATTGCAGTGAAAAGAGTGGCTCTGGCTTGCCTGGTGGGGTCATAAGGTCAGATGGAGCAATGAATAAAGTGTAAGAATATAGATTATCTGGGCAAGATGGAAAGAATCCTGGAATGGGAGTCAAGAGACTTGATTTCAAGTCCAAGCTCTACCATAAACCAGCTCTGTGACTGTGGACCAATTGCTTCCTTTCTCAAGACTTTATGGATCTCCTCTGTAAAGTGAAGGGTTTGGACCATCAGATGATAAATGCTCACTGTAGAAACATATATATATATATATATATATATATGTATATGTATATATATACAACATAATAATATAATGTAACACAATATGATAAATTTAATTTAATGTATGATTGAATAAGAGAATAGCTATTATTTCTTTTAAAATTTTTTGTTTTTTATTTTGTCTTTTCCAATTACATATAACATTTTTTAACATTTATTTTAAAAAATTTTGAGATCTAAATTCTCTCCTTTCCTCCCCTCTACCCTCACTGAGAAGGTAAGTAATTTGATATAGGTTATACATGTGTAGTCAGGTAGAATGCTGTGAAAGAAAACAGACCAAAAAATCCTCAAGAAAAGTAAAGTAAAAAAATATGCTTTGATCTGCATTCAGACTCCATTAATTCTTTCTCTGGAGGTGGATAGAATTTTTCATCATGAGTCCTTTGGAATTGTCTTGGATCATTATATTGCTGAGAAGAGCTAAGTCATTCACAGTTGATCATTATACAATATTGCTGTTACTGTGTACAGTGTTCTCCTCCTTCTGCTCACTTCACTTTGCATCAGTTAATGTAAGTTTTTCCAGGTTTTCTGAAATCATCCTTCTTGTCATTTCTTATAGTACAGTACTATTCCATCAAAATCTTATATCATAACTTGTTCAATCGTTCCTTAATTGACGGCCATCCTTTCAAGTTCCAATGTTTTGCCACCACAAGAAGAGTTGAACAGCTATTATTTCTAAGTTTCCTGCCGCATTTGATGATTTGTACTAAGAATGAAAAGATTAATAACCACTTCTAAGGTTTTCCTTTTACTATTTATCATGAGTAGAGACAACCTTGGGCCCTCAGAGGTAATGTTAACAGAACCTAAGCTGGGGCAGGCCCAACTAGCCTAGAAAAATTTTGAGCATGCCCTTGGAGATGCACTATCTGTCTTCCTAGAACAAGATTAACTAGGCTCTGAGAGAGTCATTGCCAGACTGGTCACAGACGTTTGAGGTTTTCCTTCTACAGTGACTATCTAAGATTTTCTGCTAGTTTAGAGAGGTTGCAATCTGTATCACTAGGAATGGAGGGGAGGGTCTCCTGCCACTGAAATCTCCTATTTTCCAAGTATTTAAAAGGACAACTGTGGCTCTGGTTTCCAACACTTCACAGTTTTGAAATCCCTATTCTTGAAACAACCCTGTAAAGTGAGTAGTGCAGTGATCAGTATCTTTGTTTGACAAATTAGGCAACTGAGGCTCAGAGTGAGGAAACAACTTGCTGTTGTTCACCCACCTTGGAAGTGTCAGAGCTGGGATTTGAACTCAGGTCTCATGACTCCTGGTCCAATGCTGCATCAACTCTTATGTATTTGTCTTCTGTTTAAAAAATGGTAATAGAGTAGGAGTTCTTAACCTTTTTTGTTTCCAGTACCCCTTTGCCAGTATGGTGAAGCCCAGAGACCCCTTCTCAAAATATCAGATTATCTCCTTAAATATGTAAATTAAGATATATAGGATTATAAAGGAAACCAATTATATTGAAATATCATTGTTTAAATATTAAAAAAAATAAACAAATGTACAGATTTTTGGTTAAGAACCCCTCTTGGGGAGGGATCCTTTGGTGGTAATTTTATCCATCCCCCTACTTCCAGAACTCAAACAATCCTGAGTTACTGGTTTTATTCCCTACCTGACATAGATTTCCAAAGCCTTTGGCCAGAGAAGCACATTTCTGTGAAGCCAAGCATCTTTCTCCAAGCCCTGGATGTACAATTTTGATTAAGAACCTTGAGGGTGTAGGAGAGTCTCAAAAGAAGCCTCCTTTCCACCCCTACTCCCACCCCCACCTCCCCACCCTGTCCTGACCTCGACTCTTTTCCATAATTAAACAGGAAGTGCAAGTCTTCAGCATTCACAATTAGAGCATTCAGAGGGCTCTGGGTTTAATTAGAGTTTGCCGGCTCAGAGGCCCCAGGGACCTGACCATTTTGACTGACTCTCTCCTGTGCCCTCTCTGGTCACCTGGAAGAGCAGGGAGCTGTGTGCCCTAGAGATGAAACTGGAGGGGGGTGGAAAGAAGGATTTATTACATCGTCAGAAATGGCCCCAGGATATTGTAAATTGGGAGTGATTATTCTGGCTGTGGTAACTTGGAGTCATCAGTACCATGCTGGTGGTTTGGGCACCAAATGTTGCTTGGAAGAAGGAGATAGCTCCGACAAGTTGCTGCTCCAAAAGAATCATCAGTGTTTAGACTCATAGAATGCCAGGAAGACAGAATATCTGAAAGAAACCCCTTTAATAATTCAGCAGATTTGTGATCTCCCATATGGGCATCCCCTCCATTTGTGCTGCTTGCAACTCATATGGATCACCTCATTGTGTGAGATTCTTGCCTCTGTTCTCCTGTACATCTGCCATGGAGCACACACACCTTACTAAAGTGCTGGAAACCTCTCTCTGTAGGTAGCAGAAGCACTCTGTAGGTACCAGTGTAGCCCTTGGGCATTAAACGTATCTACCCCCTTCCTCTCCTTTCATAGGTAGCCAGCTTCCTCTTTCGAGTCAGATGACAGATTTAATGTTATTTGCTTGGGCACATTACTAAGATGCTGCAGACCATTTGTGACCATCTTGTGCCCCTCTGCTGCTCTTTGGAAAGAATGGTGTCCCAAGGTTTGTGATAATACGAGGTTATCAAGAGGACATATTTTTAAAAGTTAAGGGTGGGGTTGTTATGCTTGATAGTAGTTTTGGATTGCCAAAAATGTTAGAAAACTTCCCCAGTCCAATTCCATCTAATCTCTCTCTTATTCAATTCTGGACCTGAATCATTGTTTGACAGCTGTGTCTGTCCTAAATACATGTACTAACTTCATGGACTAACCACCCAATTTCCTGTGAGAGTCTTCATAAAGAATTTTTATCGATTCAGTTTTTTCTATATAAATTGTTAAGCTAACCGTTTTGGAATCATTGTGGATGGCAATGAGGAACCTTTCTATGTCCAGAGGCTTCCTACAATCAGCCCAATATCATTCTCTAAAAGATGGATGAGGAAGCTTGCACACCTACAGGGAGTCCTCTCTATGTAGGACGTCTGGGACAGTGGAGTTCACGTTAGTGGCTCTTCTGCTCCCTATTTTGTGCCTCAATTATCATTAATAATTAGAAGATCACTGAACAGTTGTCTGATTTTATCAAGGAATTTTGTATGATCTTAACATACAAATATTAGTGTTGGAGAATACATTTTAAGACTGCATTTTGTTCAACCATTGAGTCAAGTGAAATGCTTTTCTTTCTTTTTTTTGTAATCATCAAATTTAATAGCAGAATTTTGTGTTCTCTAAACATTTCAGCAATAGTATGATTTAAGGATGTGATCTGCTGTAGAAAACATGAAACATGTAACATGAAACATCTATTTGATTTTCATAAAGCATACTCTCAGAACATATATATAAATGTGTATTGTGTGTGTGTACTTTTCTCACAAAGATTATGTAAAGATGAGACAGTAGTGATGTCCTCTGGATCACCTTTATTTTGTATATTAATATCTGCTATGATTCTTCCTCCCCTCCCCCAATACTACTGCTATCTTCCCCTTCCTGACATAGCTTATCAAACAATTCCTCCTTGCTTTAAAGACTGGGTCACTTTAAGCAGAAGTATCTTCAGGCTATAGGTGGTATGATACAATTGTTCTTGGCTTTGGTCCAAACGTGGTGGTTTTGTTGTCACTCATAATGAAACCATTATAAAGAAGACATTATAGAAAGTTCCATCTTTGATTTGTGATATCTTTGAATACACCTGGAAGGATGAAGTCTATTTAGATCTCATGCTGAGCTTTCTAGAGATTTGTTTTTGTTTCTGCTGCTTTTCCATGTTTTATGAGACATTTATGATATTTTGCCATTCTCATCCATTGTGCTTAAAAATGAATTTGTATTCCAAACCAATCTTACTCTTGACTTCCATCTCTTACCACTGACAAAGAAATCAAAAAATTGTAGTCCGAGGCATTTCTATAGGCCCCTTTGGCCTCCTTTTCATGATGGTTGCTTTATATCATCTAAGCTTGCTGGAAAAGGCAATAATCAAGAGAAAATCTTTGCTATATACAATTTTCCAGTGGGTGGGGCATAGACAGCTTTTATTTTTGGCAAGCTGAAGCTATTATCATTGCCAATAACATCGTCTGCTCTTTAAACTTTTTATAATTTATGATGATTTTGACCCTTCCTCTGTTTAGTTAGGTGATTTCCATGCACTTGGACAGCTGAGTCTGCTATAACCCTCACATTGGTAACCAGTCATTTCCTTGGTCATTATAATTTCAGTATCATTTTTAGAGGTAGTCAATGTCAAGTCCAGCACCTTCTAGATCTCTTCTGTAAAATGGCATTTATTACACATACATACACACACACATATATATATATAATCTTGAATAGTTTATAAGCCTTTGACTTCTGGTCCTCAGATCTGTGCTACATTTTTCAACATATCTTTTGCCATCCTCCCCTTGTACCAGATCTTTGTGTTGGCATCACCGGACATCAAAGTAAATGCTGACTTGGTTTATAGAATTTTGTGAAGTTTTTATTTTTCTACTTTATCCTCAGCAAGAGATGACACCCCAGAAAATGGTCTTTTTTGCTTATGTTTATTATGAGCTCTTTAAGCTGAGATGATCAAGTATCCCATGAAATGAAATCTCTTATTGCTTTTTGGTGCAAGATGAAGCCAACTCCATCAGCTTCTTGGTTTGCTTCTCCAATCAGAGCCTGTGAACTATCGTTCCTTATAGCTGCAATGATCTTTTGTCCTTTGGTTTTATTTATATTAAGAATATTAGAACTGATATGGTTCAGTTTATCTAATAGTATGGCAATCGACTGAATATTTGACAAATATCTTACATTTAGAGTGCTAACAATTAACTTAACGTTCTCAGACATTCTAAAAGTGGTGCGATTCTTGGCACACTCTCTTCCCTCTTTCCTATCATTATGCTATCATCAAATCAGAAGCAGAAGAAGACCATTTACATTTTTCCTTTGCTTCATGGATTGCCATAGTCAAAGAATTCCTCACCTGATGGCCAGCACAGTGGTGACTGACTTCTACGCACCTTTCTAAGTTGGTTCTCTGACAGAATATTCTGTCTGACTCTGGAATTGTACTCTTAGGGAATAGTCATTAGAATAACAAAATCTTTGGCTTTTAAAACTACAGAATCAGAGAATGTTAGAATCAAAGAATTCGGCAATTATAGACCAAACCAGTCAGTATGTTAAGAATAGGATGATCACTGCTAGAAGCACAGAAAATTAGAATTTTAGAATTTTAGATATTAATTTCTACAGTGCAACAAATGCTTATTAGACACGTTTCTTTGTACAAGTTGTTCCATCTCCTAACTCTGGGAAGTGTCATTTCTTGTATGCATACCTGGAATTTCTTCCCTCCTCATCTTTGCCTGCTGACTTCCTTCAAGTCTCAGCTAATATCCCACATTTTACAGGAAGCCTTTCCCAATCCCCCTTAATTCTAGTGTGTTCTGTCTGTTGACTGTCTCCAACTATCTCCGATTTATCCTTTATCTAGCTTGTTTTCACATTGTTCTCCTTCTATTTGCCTGACCACTAATCTTAAGTATTTTGTTGATTTATCATCCATATCATACTCCCTGTGAGTCTCCCTCATTCTCTCTCTCTCTCTCTCTCTCTCTCTCTCTCTCTCTCTCTCTCTCTCACACACACACACACACACACATGTGCTTTCTTTTGGTGATGTCATCAGCTTTCAGGGATTTAATTATCATCTCTATGTAGATAAATCCCAAATCTCTATAGAATAGCCAGTCTCTACACTTTTTAGAACCACTCTCCCCAACTTGGCCTCTCACCTATACGCTGAGTCTGTAGAGAACTATTGCAGTTTGTGAGCCATCTTAAGTACAGTTCCCATTAATGCAAGTCAGTAAACAATTAGTTTTCAGCAATGGCATTTACTAAGATGGTATACAGTAAGAGCTGTTGGTAAAAGACAATCCCCTAGAAAATCTGGGGTAGATTTCTCTCTTTCTCTCTCTCTCTCTGTTTCTATCTCTCTGTCTCTCTCTATCTGTCTCTGTCTGTCTCTGCCTCTCGCTTTCCTCTCTCTCCCTCTCCCTATCCCTCCCTCCCTCCCTCTCTTTCTTTCTGTTTCTCTGTCTCTGTCTCTCCTTTCCATCTTTCTCCCTCCTCTCTCTCTCTCTCTCTCTCTCTCTCTCTCTCTCTCTCTCTCTCTCTCTCTCTCTCTCTCTCTCTCTCTCCCTCTGTCTGTCTCTGTCATGCAAATGTGCACACACAAACACACAGCCTCCATGGGAAGAGTGGGCTTAAATTCAAAGTGCAATGGGAGGGATGTACTATGCAGGATAGATACTTGGCAAGGGGCATACTTTGTGATCTGAATGTCTTTTCTTGAGTACTGTTCTCTGGAACAAAGGGTCATGCTCTTTGAAGCTGATTCCTTCCTGGGTCACTTTCTGTATTTGAATCTGTCCTCAATATGTGGTGTGTCCTTCTGGACACAGACAGAAATACTGAAAGCTAGTTACCCCATGAAGGAAGCAGTATTGTCTCCTACTGGTCCAATATCCCCAATGACATGAAGGCATTGTTAATGAGGGTAGAGGAAAGAAAAATCTCTTCTGTCTCCTCTCCCCTCTCCCAAATGAGTTATTCTCTCTCTGATTCAGGTTCCCACCCTGCCTTCTTGGCTCTAATTTTCAAACTTGGATTCTCCCCTCTCCCCCATTGGCTGACACCTGGACTGACTTGCTATTTTTGTATATAAGCCCAGCAGCACATCTGATTCCCATAGCCAATAACAAGATGTTCCCTGTGTGGTGTTATACAATGGTCAAAGCTCTATAACCTTTTGGAGCTGATTCAGGACTTATTCACACATATTGTGGTAGAACTCTAAGAGAAGTCTTTAACACCTGGTTTCTACTTTGTGGTTATATTCTGAGTCCATTGATTGATTGATTCTCTGACCCAATGAAAGTCTTGGAACTTGGTAAGAAAAACAAGGCTTGGAGTACCTTATTTACCCAGGACTCATGAGGAAAAAATGCAATCCACCTCCAGAGAAAGAACTGCTATGTCTAAATAGAGGCTGAAGAATTCCATTTTTCATTTTCTTTCTCTTTTTTCTTTCTTTTTTTTGTTTGAATCTTCTTATACAAAATGACTAACATGGAAATATTTTACATGATTGCACATGTGTAACCCATACCAGATTGTTTACGCTCTCAGGGAGGGGTGAGGAGAGAGAATATGGAACTCAAAACTTAAAAAGAAACACGCAAATGCTAAGAATTGTTTGAACATGGGAAAAAATAAAATGTTATTAAAAAAACTCCATTATGCTCTTGAATTGATTATATTAATTGAAGTGAGGGAGGACCCTCCCCTCCCCCCATTCCACTAATATTTATGGAGAGCTTTAAGATCTACAAAGCACTTTACATCCATTATTTCAATGGTCACCTGCACTCTAGTCCCATATCAACTGCCTATTGGACATTTCAAACTAGATGTCTCCCAAACATCTTTAGTGCAATGTGTCTAAATGCCACAGAAACCATTATCTTTTCCCCAAAATGCACCCTTCTTTCATTCATTATCTGTGCTCAGTGTACCCAGTCTTTTCATTCATACAGGTTTGCAACCTCCACCTTAAGCTGGATGCTCTAGCATTATGTCCTGCTTTCTATGTTCTAAGGTCTCATCCTAGCTTAACATTCAATTTTCTGTTTTCAAATTCATTCACAGATCCAACATATTATGTTCTAACTTTCTATTTCTGTTTCTATCGTTGAACTTTCTATTTCCCAAAGTCACTTCTAATTTGGACCAGCTGTGTCCTAGCATACTAAGACAGAATGTCCTACACTTTGCTCCACCTCCAGTGGCATTGAGTCTCTCTCACCCCTTTACATAATCCTGAAAGGCCTATTGATCCCTCCCTCACATCACCTTTCACCAGCTGGCAAATCTCTGCATTACCCCTGCCCTCTCTCCTCCTCCCCTTTCTTCAATGAACCACCTGGGCTAATGTTCAATCTAAACTGCTTCCCTGGAGGCGAACTTGGTTTATAGAAACTACCACCTTTTTTATTTTTTTCCTCCCCCAGAAAGATAATTAGATATATGCAAGGCTGAGCCTTTTGTCTTCTCTCCCTCCCTCCTTCTCTCTCTCTCTCTCTCTCTTCCTCTCTCTCTCTCTCTCTCTCTCTCTCTCTCTCTCTCCCTCTCTCCCTCTCTCTCTCTCCCTCCCTCCCTCTCTCTCTCTCTCTCCTTCCTCTCTCTCTCTCTCTCTCTCTCTCTCTCTCTCTCTCTCTCTCTCTCTCTCTCTCTCTCTCCTCTCTCTCCTCTCTCCTCTCTCTCCCTCTCTCTCTCTCCCTCTCTCCCTCTCTCTCTCCCCCCTCCCTTTCTCCCTGTCTCTGTCTCTCTATCTGTCTCTCTCTTTTTTATTAGAAGGAAGAATTGAAGGACTTTATGGATGCTTAGTCAAGAGAAGAAAAAATTTAGAGTGAGACACAATTCATGTCTTGATGTATTTAAACGTCTATCGAGTGGAAGGCATGTCATTGTCCCTCTTATTCCCAGGGTAGCAGAACTAGGAGCCACAGGTCGAAGGTGAAGAGAAGCACGTTTTGAGCTCAACACAAGGATGCCTTTGCCCTCACACAGGCGTTGTGGTCCCACAATGCAATGGACTTCAAAGAACCCCTGGGCAGTGGAGGCATTCATTCAAGCAGAAGATAGATAAATACTTATTGAAGACATTATTGAGGATATTATTATTTGGTTAGGGAGTAAACTGTGCATGTGTTCGTCCTTGTTGCTGAAGAAGACCATGCCATCAGAGAAACAATGACATAACTTGAACTGCACTTTGTTTTGAGTGAGAGAGGGCTTTGCAGGTCACCAACCTCACTTCTCCTCCAAAGCCATCTGAATCCAGTGACCAGATATTCATCAGGATGACTGGAGATGACCCAGGATGAGGCAACTGGGGTTAAGTGACTTGCCCAAGGTCACACAGCTAGTGAATGTCAAGTGTCTGAGGTGAGATTTGAACTCAGGTCCTCCTGACTCCTGCACTGGTGCTCTATCCACTGCACCACCTAGCTACCCCAAGGGACCTGTGAATTACCTTCCAACTCTACAAATAGTCTATAATATTATGAAATCTTAAAGAATCCATCAAAAAAAATAATAGTAGTGGCTTCCATAGAGAGCGTGCTTTACATATCACTTTGTCTTAACAGTCCTATGAAGAGAGTAGTGTATTCTTATTCTAATCAATTAATCAATCATAAAGCGCTCATTACATGCCTCCAACATGCCAAGCACTGTGCTAACATTCTAGGATATTCATGCAAAGAATGAAATAATTCCTTCTCAAAGGCAGTTTAAATTCGGACCCATTTCCCAGTTTAGAGATGAAGAAGCTGAATTTTAAAGAGAGGAAATGCCTTGTTACAGAGTCAAGCCTCCCACTCAGGTCTTCTGACCCCAAGTCTAGTCCTCTTTGCTCTATAACATGACCCTGAGGATTATTTACACACAGTAGTCACAGAATAACACCCAGAAATTATGCATTTAGAGCCATATATTTTCCTCCCAACTGCTCTGAAAAACTAGAGGACATTTCCCCCATTCTATAGATGAAGAAACTAAGGCTTAGGGACATGAATTCCCTTTTATAAGGACATGATGCTAGAGAGTAGCCAGAGAATTCAAACCCATGTCTCTGGATTACAAATATCATGTTCTTTCTGTTGGATGAATGCATGGGCGAATGAATGGCTAAGGGTATAAGAAAAATACAAAATGCTCTGAGTTCAGGCTCAGTTTTGTTCAGTTTAGCAAACACAAAAGATGTCCTGTGTGAAGAGCACTGGGGGGAGACATAAAATTCAGAAGACTCAGCCCTTGCCTCCAAGGGTTTCCAGTTTGGCAGGGGAGTGACTGATACTGCAATGGTCAATATTCCATGTTGGGTATAATCTCTGAGGAGCAAACTCCAATGTCAGGGTAAATAGGAATTGTTATAGTCGTTGTCATTAGTAAACTAAGGTCCAGAGAAAGTTATTCTAAGACTCGAACCCTGGTGTCATGAATCCTGGGTCTGCATGCCTGAGCCTATGCCAGCCTATGCCATAGTGGCATGACTAAAGTCACGTGGGAAGTGAGTGATAGCCAGATTTGAGGTCTACAAAGTTTGTGTCTTTACTGGTCCTGGGTGGTCATGACCTTGAGGTTCTGAGTGTCATGGCCTCAGGCATACAGATGCGTGTACTGTACAGGCTTCTGAGTCAGTTAGCAAAGCATGACAGGTTGATAACACCTGATAATATAGTTTGTCTGGGTTCAAATGTTATCAGGGACACGCAGGGATCCTATCGAAAGTGTTCTCTTAATCTGAAAAAAAGGGGCAAAGACCCTGGGGACAGGGGGTATTCTCTCCAAATGTTCCACCCACCTAAAAATATCTAACTTAGATCATGAGATGTTGGGATGCAAAGGGACCTTAGATAAAGGTTAGAGATAAAAAGGCAGCAATGTCAGAGGATGTGGTCTGTCAGAACTGGACTGGGCCATGAAAGAGAGAATATTAGGACATAAAACATTAACCAGAGGGATTTTTTGAAATATAGATAATCTAATCCTAGCTCCTTATTTTACATGAGAGGCAACTGAAGCCCAGAGAGGAAACTGACTTGATTAAGGACGTACACGTTAGGGTCAGATCTGGGAATAAGACTCAGGTCTCCTGGACCCCAGCTTGGTTTATTCTGAAACAGGCTGGCCATACCTGTGAGGAAAGTTAATTAATTGACAGAGCTAGTCCTGGGACACTGGTCTTCAGGGATGTCTTCCAATGGACCCTGAAGGAATTTTATACTCCTGGAATCCTTTAGTAAAATGTAATTTCCCCACCTTACCTGGGGAAGGAGAAGTGACCACTATATACCAGTCACTGTGCCAAGCACTTTGTGAATATTGTTTATTCCTCACAACAACCCTTGGAGAGAAGCTATCATCATTCCCATTTCACAGTTAAGGAAACAAAAGTAGACAAAGGTTAAGTGACTTACCCAGGGTCATACAGCTGATAAATGTCTGAGGCTGGATTTTAACTCGGGTCTTCTTAATTCCAGGCTCAGGGTTCTTTTATTCACTGTAGCACTTAGTGTAAAAGAGATTAAATCTGAATTATTGTATGATTATGGGTTCAGCATCCCCCCCTCCCCTGCCTCCAACTCCTAGCTTTACCATATCATGCAAGATACCTGAATGTATGCTGTGTAGGGAAGAGCATGGAAGAGATATTACAACACAACTGTGCCCTCCCTTGCTATTTGCCATCCTAGGGGGTCAACACCTAATACAACACAGGCAATACTGGGTCACCTACAAGGCTGTAGTTGTATCCTTTCCCGGACACCAAAGACTTACCTAGGCTAGTTTTTCTCTGTTTCCAAATCCAAATATACTCAAAAGGCAAAAAGGTTGTGTCAAGCCTTTCTGCTCCTCAGAGGTGAAAGGGAATATGGAGTCAAACTCTCCCATTTTACAGATAAGGAAATTGATGGTCAGAGAGGGACAAACTTTATCCAAGGCTGCAGAAAGAGCCAGTGGAGAAGCCAGATGAGAAGCCAGGTCTCCCCTTGGCCATTCCTGTTAGACCTCATTGCCTCTCTCACTGAAGCTGGCAATAGACCCCTCCTCACTTCTTTGTTTTATTGAAACTAAACACTCAGAAGTGAAGTTATCACTGATATTCAGAGTCTGTCTCCTTCCTTGGGCTTTCTACATCTCCCTCCCCCACTCTAACCCAAGGCATCCCTGGGCTGCAGCTTTCCACTGAATCTACCTGAAGAGTTAACAGTTAGTGGAGGTGTTAGCCATATCAGCTCGAGGTGTGATCTCAACAGGGGGATTTGCATTTTAAAGAAGATTTTCAAAAGTGGCAAAAGTCTCAGATTCCTCAGATGCCTCCTCTACTGCCCTCCTCTACTGGCTTGGGAGGAGAGGAGAAAAGATTTCTCCCATTCACAAGTCACCTTTCCTTAACTAGTAAGTAATTGTGTGTGCTGGAAACTCAATCTTAGAAATGCCTGAGGCATAAGTGACTTATGATGAGTCTTTGGGTCACTGAATGCTAATCCACCTCTCAGCTGCCTCTAATGAGGTACTAGCACATCATATTGCAGATGAGAAAAATGAGGCTCCAAAGAGCAATGGGATTTACCTATCACATAGCAGAATTACTTAGTGGAAGTAGTGTTATTCCCATTTTACATGTGAGGAAACTGAGAAACCCTAAGAGAATGTGACTTGCCCAAGGTCAAGGGATCAGAGCCAGGAACAAGACCCAAGTCTCTCAGTTCTATGTCAAGTGTTCTTTATAATAAAATAAGGTTTTATCTCCTCCAAAGTCAAACACAATTCAACAATTGGTTGCTGTTCAGTTGTTTCAGTTGTGTAGACTTCTGTGACTCCATTTTGAGGTTTTCTTGGCAAAGATATTGGAGGGATTTGCTATTTGGTTCTCCAGCTCATTTTATAGATGAGGGAACTGAGGCAAACAGGGTCAAATGGCTTGCCCAGGGTCACACAGCTAGTAAAGGTCTGAGGCCAGATTTGAACTCGGCAAGATGAATCTCTCTAATTCTAAGCCCTCTCTCCACCGTGTCAGCTAGCTGTTCTTTGGGTCCACAAACCTCCTAAGTAAGTGAATGACTTCTCTCCTCTACTTCAATTCAACAAGTGCTCGTGGCTCAGCTCTGTACATCTGCTAGGGATACAAAAATCAAAACTGAAACAGTCCCTGTCTTCAGGGAGCTTCCATTCTATGAAAGTGAGAACAATTAGTATAGGTTAATACAAAATATATGCTCTTGATTCTAAGAGAATTCCAGTTGTCACAGGACAGATTATGAAAAAAGCTGAGGTCAGAGTTGTTGAGGTCCCCACAGGTCATCTCCTCTAACTTCCCCATTCCATATAGAAGCAAACTGAGAGGCCCAGGGTCGTTGAGTGACATGGGCACAGAGGTAATGTTGGATTTAGGGATTCAAACCTGGGTCCTCTGACTCCAAAGGCAGTGCTTTTTCCACTGTATGAGGGTGATGGAACATAGCTTACTGGGAACTGATGGTAGTGGGGAATGCCAGATCAGTCTGGATCGAGAGATGGGAGCCAGATTGTAATGGGGTTTAAATGCCTGGAAGAAGACTTCGTGTTTTCAATGAGAGAGCCTGAAGCTTCCTGAGGAGGGAGAGCCAAGGTCAGATTGGAAGATAAGGAGGATGAAGTAGGAGAGGGGAGCTTGGAGGGGATCTCACTTTTCCTTATGTCTTTATCATTTATTTAGTCCTCTCACTGCTATTCTGAGAGAGAAGCACCTCAAGCCTTAGTCGACTGACCTAGAATTTCACCTCCTCCAGGAAGTTTTTCAGGATCGATTTAAAAAAAAAAAAAGATGATGATTTTCCCTAAGCTTACACTAGCCAGAAGCTATTATGTGAAATATAACCCCAATAGACTCCATTGATAGCCCGAGGAAACTGAAGGCAGGAGGAGGTATGTAGGGGTGAGTGTGTGAATGCAGTCATTTGAACTCTCTTTACAAAGGAATTTCCTTACACTATCTCCCAGAGGTAGGAGTTGTATCCTTGTTGCTACTGTTTAGTTGTTTCAGTCATGTCTGACTCTTCATGACCCCATTTGGAGTTTTCTTCTCAAAGATATCGTAGTGATTTGCCATTTCCTTCTTCAGCTCATTTTATGGATGAGGAAAATGAGGCAAACAGGGTTAAGTGACTTGCCCAGGGTCACACAGTTTGGAAGTATCTGAGGCCAGATTTGAACTCAGGAAGAGGAGTCTTCCAAACTCCAGGCCTGGTACTCTATCCACTGCACCATCTTGCCGGGGGTATTATTATAATTACCTCCACTTTATAGATGAGGAAACTGAGGTTAATCGAGGATATATTTGGTCTGGGTCACATAGCTGATAAGTGGCAAACAGGGATTTGGAACTCTAGTCTTTCAACGCTAATTTTTGGATGATAGGAGACATTGTCTCCTAGGGCCACGGGATTTTTTTTTTTTATCTCTACAGCTTCTTAAGCAAATATCCTCTCCTTTCTCCTCTTGCAACCACCTCTATAAGTAACTAGTGTGAGCAAGAAAGAGGACTTTGGTTCAAATCCCAACCTCTGTGACCTTAGGCAAGTCACATCCCTGACAACTTCGGTCCGTTTTCTACCCTGCTAAATATCACCAGCTTCTGTACTTTTATTTTTACGAGAGATCTTTGATTTTTTAAAAATGAATTCATCTAACCCAAAGAGTTAATTATTCAAGTAAAAGACATCCCTACAAGTAGGGAGCAGAAGTGGAAATCCCCCAAACTCAGTTTGCCTTTTGGCTGACAGATTAAACATTAGCCAGAGTGCCTTCATGAAGGGAGGAAAGAGAGTTCAGAGCATTGGCCCAGTGACATGCCAGTGGTGAAAGGTGAATGCACGGGGGATGGGTTGATTTTCCGGTTTATGTAAAGGGATTCTAGATGACTTGGCAGTAGTCTTAAGGAGAAAGGTGAATGAACCAGGGATGGAGAGGTCCTTTGGGTTTATGTAAAGAGATCAGAGATGACTTGGCAGTAATCTGAGGTCATTGGAGTTATCCATAAAGGGAAGGAGTATTGGGAGGGGACTTAGAACATAAATTGTTTTATGAGGCTTTAGGTATTTCTCTTGTCACGGAATCACGGAATTTTAGAGTAGAAAAACAGCCTCAGGGGCCATCTAGCATAACCCATACCTCCCAAAGAATCCACTCTACACACAACCAACAAGTGTTGCCCAACCCCTGCTTGAAGGCCTTAAAGGAGATCCTGCTGCCTCTTGGAGTCAATCCATTCCACTTTGGAGTAGTTCTGACCATAGGAAGTCTTCCCTGGTATCAAATCAACATTTGCCTCTTTGTAACTTTCCTTTGGGCATAGTAGAGAGAGAGCTAGACCTGGGGTCAACAAGACTCATCTTCCAGAGTTCAAAATTGCCCTCAGACAATTACTGCCTGTGTGACCCTGACTTAACTCTGTTTGCCTCTGTTTCCTTATCTGTAAAATGAGGTGGAAATGGAAAACCACTGTAGAATCTTTGCCAAGAAAACTCCAAAGGCGGTCATGAAGAGATGGACAGGACTGAAATGACTGAACAACTTCCTGTCATTTCTCCCAGTTCTGTCTTCTGGGGCTAAGCAGAATTTATTTACTTGATCCTTCTCTCACATGACAGGCCTTCAGTTACTTGAGGACATTTGTCACATTCTCCCTGAGGCTTCTTTTGTCAGTGTCTTAAAACTGTTCTTTAAAGAGTAAGAACTTGATACCCTTCACCATCCTCTGGAAACTCTCATGTGGTAAAACTGAAGTCCAGACTAGGGAAATGACTTACCCAAAGTCATGCAGAAATCAGTGAAGAGATGGGACTAGAATTGGTCTGCGGATACGTCCAGTGCTCCTTCTACTTTCATAAGTTTGGGGAATGCAGAGATTCTAGGTATCTTTAGAGGAGACATCTGAGAGCAGCAAAAATACCCCTCACAATAGAACAATTTTGGTAAGGTAGTGGGATGGGGGTAGAGTAAGAAACTTCCTTCAAAGCAACTCTGTAATTCATGATGTGAAAATAACACATGGAGCCATTCTGATAACTTCATTTCAGTTGGGTCAGGAATTTGCTGCTGGGTTGGTAAAGTGTTAGCCCCTTCTAAGTGCTCTGCCCTGAGACAAAGCTCTGGGGCACTGTCATAGTTACTGTTCTATTTCATAGCTCTCCAGGGAGGCCAATGCCACCAATAGGAAGAGCCGGCTGGCATTCTTCAATACTAGGGAATATCTAGTCCAGGAGTTTCTTACTTTGGGTCCATGAACTTGCTTTCTGAAAAAAATGAAATTTCACAACTATTTCAATATAAATGACTACCCTTGTAATCCTATGTTTTATTTTGTGCATTTAAAAACATTTTTTCTTTCTGAGAAGTGGTTCATAGGCTTCACCAGATTGCCAAGGAATCCACAAGGCAACACACACAAAAGTTAAGAATCCCTTATCTAGCCTAAAGAATCAATCAATATTAGTCATTTAATCACCTTGGACCTTACTTTCTTCAGCTGTAAAATGAAAGTGTTGGACTAGTAGCCTTTTCCATGAGCATATAAATCACTCAAAAGAGAATGGTTTAACTCTGCCCTCAGGAAAACTCAAATGACCAAGGATGACTGTGGGCCACACGCTGATTTGCAGCTGACAAGCAACCCCTTGCATTAATACAGTCAATACTTCTATCTGGGACAGACATTGCAGAGAAAAACAATGATTTGGGCCCAGAATCACAGAGAGGGAAGAGAAAAAGCTTGATTGCATGAGGGATATTTCACAATCCTTCCTTCAAGGATCTCAGGCTCCTCCTGCTGCAAAAAGTCTTCCTTTCAACATTGATGTTCTCCCAGTGATGTTATATGGCTGCACATCCCACATCACATTCTCTAGAGCTGAGATCTATGAATTTTGTTCTTTTAAAAAAAGTATTTTGATAGCTATTTCAGTATAATTGGTTTTGTTTTTCACCCTCTGTTTTACTATAGGTATTTAAAAATATTACTCTAAGTAAGTATCCATAGGTTTCACCAGGCTAATAGCCAAAGGGGTTCATGACATACATACAGAAAGAAGGTTAAAAAGTCCAACATTAGAGATTGAAAACTACAAAGAGGGAAGACACAGACATATCCCAGGCAGATAATACAGGCTATGGTATGGTGACATGTGCATAAGAAGTGGCATTCATAAAATGGTAATCCAGAAAATAGATAATCAAAAAGGAGACAGGCCAGTCACCTAGAGAGAGAGAGAGGAGGATGGTCTGAGGACAGCCCAAGTGCCACTTTGCTCCCCATAAAATATCGAAAGACCTGAAAGAAAGCATTCAGCACATTGGATGATTTTTCTGGGTCTTGTCTATGGATGCTGTGGGGATCTGTGGGCACAAGAACTGAACAGGTTAAGAAAATATGAATGGAAACTTACTCTCATCAGATTTGGCTTAAGGAAGGAATAACATGCACACTCAATTGGATATGGAAATCTATCTTACCCTACAAGGAACCAAGGGGGTAGGGAATAAGAGAGGGGGGAGGAGGGCAGATTGGGAGAGGAGGTAGTCAGAAGCAAACACTTTTGAGGAGGGACAGGGTCAAAGGAGAGAATAGAACGAATGGGGGATGGGATAAGATGAAGGCAAATATAGTTAGTCTTTCACAACATGACTGTTATGGAAGTGTTTTGCATGACTACACATCTATAACCTATATCAAATTGCTTGCCTTCTCAATGGGGGTGGGGGAGGAAGGAAGAGAGAATTTGGAACTCAAAGTTTTAAAAATGAATGCTAAAAATTTTTTCATGCAACTGGGAAATAAGATTTACAAGCAATGGGGTATAGAAATCTATCTTGCTCTACAGGAAAATAGAAGGTGAAGGGGATAAGAGAAGTGGGGGAGTGATAGAAGGGAGGGCAGATTGGGGGAAAGGATAATCAGAATGTACTCTGTCTTGGGTGAGGGAGGGGACTATGGGGAGAAAATTTGGAACTCAAAATCTTGTGGAAGTGAATGTTGAAAACTAAAAATAAATGAATAAATTTTAAAAGAAGAATATAATAAATTCAACATGTAAATCTCCCAAAAAAAGAGAGTATGAATTGGTTAGCAATTATACTGCTAATACAAAGACTCCATGTAAGGATGAGAACATGGATACATCAAAGGACTGACCAACAACTTATAGAGGACAGGTATTGTATCCAAGAGCTCTGGAGCTGGCTCATACCTGCTTTTAAGAGCTGATAGTTAAATTTTCAGTGTGAGCATTTATGCCTCAGAAATAGGCAAATGTTACACATCAGGGTTTGAGTATGTGTGTTATTCCTCCTTAAGTCAAATCTGATGAGAATAAGTTTCCATTCATACTTTCTTAACCTGTTCAGTTCTTGTGCCCACAGATTCCCAGATAAGCATCAATAGATAAGACCCAGAAAAATCATCCAGTGTGCTGAATACTTTCTTTCAGGTCTTTTGATATTTCATGGGTAGCAAAGTGGTACTTGGCTGTCCTCAGACCTTCCTTCTTTCTCTCTAGGTGACTTGCCTGTCTCCTTTTCTAATTATCTATTTTCTGGATTACCATTTTTTGAATGCCACTTCTTATGCACATATCACCATACCATAGCCTGCATTATCTGCTTGGGATATGTCTCTCTGTCTTCCCCCTTTGTAGTTTTCAATCTCTAATGTTGGACTTTTTAACCTTCTTTCTGTATGTATGTCATGAACCCCTTTGACTATTAGCCTGGTGAAACTTATGGATACTTTCTTAAAGTAATATTTTTAAATACCTATAGTAAAACACAGAGGATGAAAAACAAAATCAATTATACTGAAATAGCTATCAAAATACTTTTTTTAAAAGAACAAAATTCATAGATCTCAACTCTAGAGAATGTGTAGGATGTGCAGTCATACAACATTACTGGGAGAACATCAATGTTGAAAAGAAGACTTTTTGCAGCAGGAGGAGCCTGAGATCCTTGAAAGAAGGATTGTGAAATATCCCACATGCAATCCAGCTTTTTCTTTTCCCTCTCTGTGATTCTGGGCCCAAATCATTGCTTTTCTCTGCAATGTCTGTCCCAGACAGAAGTATTGACTGTACTTATGCAAGAGACTACTTGTCAGCTGCAAATCAGAGTGTAGCCCATAGGCATCCTTGGTCATTTGAGATTTTCTGTGGGCAGTTAGGCCATTCTTTTTTGAGTGATTTATAAGACCATGGAAAAGCCTTTATGGGGAGATGTAGAGCTTCATGCAGTCAGTACAATGTCATTAGCAAACAGGAGCAACTTGAGTAGTTCACCATCTAGAGGAAATCCCTCTTCCATTTAACAGGACTGCAGGGGAAGGCCTGTATGCAAAGAACTGTGGTCCAAGAACAAATGAACCAAGAACATAGGGGAAACTCAGGCAAAATTCAATGAGAAAAAAAGACTCTCCAGCAGATCTTCCTTAATTCAATGCTCTTCCCTTGAGATTATCTCCACTGTATCCTGTCTATATCTCGCGTGTATATAGTTGTTTACATGTTTTCTCCCCCATTAGAATGTGAACTTCTTTTTTTTTAAATATAAATTTATTTATTTAACTTCTTACATTCATTTTCACAAAATTTTGGGTTCCAAATTTTCTCCCCATTTATCCCCTCCTCCACCCCAATAATCCAAGCATTCTAATTTTCCCTATCACTAATCTGCCCTCTCTTCTATCATCCCTCCCTTCTCTTGTTCCCATCTTCTCTTTTGTCCTGTAGGGCCAGATGACTTTCTATTCCCCATTAACTGTATTTCTTATTTCCTAGTAGCAACAACAATACTCAACAGTTTTTCCTAAAACTTTGAGTTCCAAATTCTCCCCATCCCTCCCTCCCCACCCATTCCCTTTGGGAAGGCAGGCAATTCAATATAAGCCATATCTATGTAGTTTTGCAAATGACTTCAATAAGAGTTGTGTTGTGTAAGACTAACGTATTTCCCTCCATCCTATCCTGCCCCCCATTGTTTCTATTCTATCTTTTGATCCTGTCCCTCCCTGAGTGTTGATTTCAAATTGCTCCCTCCTCCCATTGCCCTCCCTTCCATCCTCCCCCCCCACCCTGCTTATCTCCTTCTCCCTCACTTTCCTGTATTGTAAGATGGGTTTTCATATCAAAATGAGTGTGCATTTTACTCCTTCCTTTAGTTGAATGTGATGAGGGTAAACTTCATGTTTTTTTTCTCAGCTCTCCTCTTTTTCCCTCCACTAAAAAGTCTCCTGCTTGCCTCTTGAATGAGATATAATTTACCCCATTCCATTTCACCCTCTCTCCTCCCACTACATTTCTCTCTCACCATTTACCTTAATTTCTTTTAAGATATGGTCCCATCCTATTCAATTCACTCTGTGCTCTTTGTCTCTGTGTGTGTGTGCATGTGTGTATGTGTGTGCATGTGCACACATATACATGTGTGTGTGTGCGTGTATGTGTGTGTGTATGTCTGTGTGTGGTCCCGCCAACTACCCAGATACTGAAAAGTTTTAAGAGTTACAAATATTGTCTTTCCATGTAGGAATGTAAACAGTTCACCTTTGGTAAGTCCCTTATGACTTCTCTTTGCTGTTTACTTTTTCATGCGTCTTCTCATTCTTGTGTTTCTTTTCAGCTCTGATCTTTTCATCAAGAATAATTGAAAGTCCTCTGTTTCATTGAAAGACCATATTTTCCCCTGAAGTATTATACTCAGTTTTGCTGGGTAGGTGATTCTTGGTTTGAGTCCTAGTTCCTTTGACTTCTGGAATATCCTATTCCACACCCTTCAATCCCTTAATGTAGAAGCTGCTAGATCTTGTGTTATCCTCATTGTATTTCCACAATACTGGAATTGTTTCTTTCTAGCTGCTTGCAGTATTTTCTCCTTGACCTGGGAATTCTGGAATTTGGCCACAATGTTCCTAGGATTTTCTCATTTTGGATCTCTTTCAGGCAGTGATCGATGGATTCCTTGAATACTTATTTTGCCCTCTGGTTCGAGAATATCAGGGCAGTTTTCCTTGATAATTTCATGAAAGATGATGTCTAGGCTCTTTTTTTGATCATGGCTTTCAGGTAGTCCCATAATTTTTAAATTGTCTCTCCTGGATCTATTTTCCAGATTGGTTGTTTTTCCCATGAGATATTTCACATTTTCTTCCATTTTTTCATTCTTTTGGTTTTGTTTTGTGATTTCTTGGTTTCTCAGAAAGTCATTAGACTCCATCTGTTCCATTCTAATCTTGAGAGAACTATTTTCTTCAGTGAGCTTTTGAACCTCTTTTTCCATTTGGCTAATTTTGCTTTTGAAAGCATTCTTCTCCTCATTGTCTTTTTGAACCTCTTTTGCCAATTGAGTGAACCTGTTTTTCATGGTGTTATTTTCTTCAGCATTCTTTTGGGTCTCCTTTAGCAAGGTATTGACCCATTTTTCATGCTTTTCTTGCATCTCTCTCATTTCTCTTCCCAGTTTTTCCTCCACCTGTCTAACTTGCTTTTCAAAATCCTTTTTGAGCTCTTCCATGCCCTGAGCCCACTGGACATCCACCTCAGATGTCTGGGATAGAGAGGCCCCAACCTCCACGTCTTTCCCTGATGGCAAGCCTTGTACTTCCTCATCAGAAATGAAAGGAGGAAGAAACATCTGTTCCCCAAGAAAGTAGCTTTTTATGGTCTTATTTTCTTCCTTTTTCTGGGCATTTTCCCAGCCAGTTACTTGACTTCTGAGATTCCTCTCCATCCCCACCTAGATCTGCCCAGCTAGTGCTTGGGGTCTGAGATTCAAATGCTGCTTCCCAGTCTCAGGGCTATCTGCGGTGGGAGCGGCTGCTATTCAATGTGAGCTTAAGTTCTGGTGCTTGGGTGGGGGCAGGGCCACCTCCCAGGCTCAGTTCCCTCAGAGGGTTTATGCAGAGACCTTTGGCAATGGCTCTGAGCCCCTGCCTGTTCCGGGAGCCCCTGGCCACTGCTGCCTCTGCTGCTGCCTCTCCTGCAGCCTCTGCCACCGCCTCCCGAGGGGGCCCGAGCCACGGAGACACCCTGCTCCCCTCTTGGCCAGCCCAGAAGTCTCTCTCACTGACCTGGAGTGCCTGTGGGTGGAGGGACCTTCGTGGCTCCCGGAGATTCCGTCCCTGAAGCCTGCTCGGATCTGCTCCTCTGGGGCCGCCGGCCAGGGCAGCTCAGGGGTGGGTTCCACTGTCCGGAGTGTGACAGACCCCTGTGGACAGCTTTCCAGGGCTCTCTGGAATGGAAATCTCTTCCACTGCCTTGGTGTGTGGCTTGCAGTACTCCAGAATTTGTCTGGAGTTCTTTTTACAGGAAATGTATGGGCTGTGGATTCAGAGCTAGCGTACGTGAGTCTTTCTACTCTGCCATCTTGACTCCTCCAGAATGTGAACTTCTTGAGGGCAGGGATGGTGTTTGTCTTTCTTTGTACCATGCCTGGCACACAGTAGGTACTTAATGCATATCAATGTTATACATTTACATGTATATCCCTTGTTTATTTATTTATTTTGTCATTCATTTCTTTATGAAAGTGTCATATCTTCTTAGTGAAATGTAAATTCCTTGAGATCAGAGACTATCATTTTTGGATTTGTATCACAGTACTGTGCACAGTGCCTGGCACACAATAGATACATGATGAATGCTTATTAACTGAGTCCAGATGGAAGAGGAATTCTCAAAGGATTGTGAGGTCTTCTGACTTTTCCTGTTTTCAGATAACGTTGTGTTGATCATCTCAGATGGCAGAATGCTACAAGAGTCTCCTCAATGAAATGCATAATTAATCAAAACTAACTATCCACAATGGAAAAACAAGTGGATGGAAAATGACTATTATACAGATTATGTTATGCAGTTGGATGGGTAATCCATAGAGATGATTTAATCATGACTTTTGTCTTGAGTAGACATTGTTCATGAAAAATGAATAGGTGAAGGAGGTAGATGTGAATTGCCTTTAGGAAATTGACTATCGTTTTTAATGATTCTGAACTTCTCCCTGAAGAAAGGTCCAGCTCTTTAACATCATTTTTTCCAGTAATGCTATATTGCTCACAGTTTTGTGCCTATATTAATCGAAACTGAAATTCCATTAGCTTTATTGATTGCCATATTACATGGTTCATTTTTATTGAATTTTGATTCTGCTAAATCTACTTAAATTCATTATTAGAACACCATATTTTCCCCCAAATCCATTCTCTTCCCCATCTCATGTCACATAACCAATAGTACTTTTTAAATACAAAGAAAAGAGAGGAAAAAAATCAGTATAGCTCCATCAAAAAAGTCTGAAAATAAGTGCAATGGGCAACATTTTTGGGCCTCCCACTTCTGCGAAGGGGTGTGTGGAGGGAGTATCTTCTCATATTTCTTCTTTTGTGGTGTTCTTGTTCTTTATAATTTTTCAACATTCACTTTTAGTTTGCTAAAACTATTTTTAGGTGAGCTGCTGTTTAGCTCTAGATCTTTGGTCTTATACTCATGAACTGACTTTTTGAATCCAAGTGTTTAACACTACTACATGAATCCTTATTACATTTCATTGCATTTGATTTAGACTGGCATTCTAGCCAATAAAGAATTCATTGGATCCTGGCTCTGTCATTCTCCCAAAATGCATCATCGTAAAATTTTTCACATTCGACATCTGTGCCTTTCTGGGAAGCTAGGGGGTGCTATAGTGGATAGAGTGTTGGGCCTGGAGTCAGGAAGACTCATCTGAATTCAAACCTGGCCTCAGACACTTACTAGCTGTGTGATCCTGGGCAAGTCACTTAACCCCATTTGCCTCAGTTTCTTCATTTGTCAAATGAGCTAGAGAAGGAAATGGCAAAGCATGCCCGTATCTTTGCCAAAAAAACCCCAAAAAACCAAATGGAGGCATGAACTCAGACATAACAAAGAAATGACTGAATTGGATCTATGTCTTTACCCAAGTCACTGGCAAAAATATTCCATGGCACAGGTCACACACAGAGTTACTCTCCTAAGGACTTGAACCCTTCTTGGGATCTGGTCACTGCACTAATTCTGAATCCTTCTAACTGTATTCTTATCTGGCCTCCATCTTTCTATCTTGTCCACAAAAGTAGCATGAGAGTTGGTCAGATGCTCTTGTAAGATCTAGACAAACTACAACTATAGCTTTCCTTCGAGTACCAGTCTAGGAAACTTGTCAAAAAAAAGCAACAAGGTTAGTTGGACATGACCTGTTCCTGAAGACGGTTCCTTGTGATAGTTGTTTCCATTTTAAATGTTCACTAATCCTCACTTTAATAACATGTGCTAGAATCTTGCCAGAAATCAAGGTTGAGCTATTGACCTATAGTGTGCAGGCCACATGCTCTTCCCTTTTATGAAAATTGGGGCAACATTTGCTTTCTCCAACCTTTTTTCATTTTCCACCAAAAGATGGAGATTTCAGCAATTGCTTTTTCAGCAATTGCAGTTTCTATTACACTGTTGACTTGCCCTTAGAAGATTTAATATTGAGGCTCCAGGTGATTCCAGAGGAGGACCTTTTAATCTTTTGGGGCCTGTATCCCTTTGGCAGTCCAGTGAAGCCTATGGACCCCTTCTCAGATGTTTGAATTAATAAAATATATATGATTACTAAGGAAATCAATTTTATTGAAATATAGTTATTAAAATATTTTTTAAAAAATTCACAGATCCAGATATCACCTCCAAACAACCACAAAATAGAGCCTTAAAACAAATCCTGAAATAGTAGAACCATCAAAAAGACAGGATGAAACAATCTTTGAGTCCAAGAGACTTGGAAGATCATCCAGAAGGGTCTATCTCAGTTGGGTAAAAGGAGAGTGCAATCCAGGACAGGAAGTATCCAAGCAAGACAGCAGCAAACTCCACCTCAGCAAACCAGAGGTATATTCCAGGCCCCAGTGTGGTAGAGCAGGCAAACACCAACACAAGAAATGGCCATGTGCCTCAGTATAGCCAGAGAACTGTCATACTCCAGCTGTAAGAACCATCGCATGCTTCAGCATAGCCCCAGCAAACAGGCAACCTCCAAGGGCCAGATTTCCACATGCTTTAATGTAGCCCCAGGTAAACAGGTACATGCCAACCCTATGGGTGCCTAAGCAAACAGGCAGTCACCAGAGGCCAGACCACCACATGCTTTTGTACATCCCCAGGAAAAATAGAAACACCCTCATCGGCTTCAGCATACCTCAGATACCAGCACTAGGATTCTGGCTCAGTACCAGGGAAAATGCTAGATCCCTATGGCCTTCAGCAGCACCAGTCACCCTCCACCCACCCTCTCAGCACAGCACCATACATGAGAGTCCTATGTGGGTCTCAGGGCAATATCAGTTCAGCACCAGGTAAATAGCCAGGGTCTATAGCCCCTGGCACAAGAAGCCTGAGACAGTGCCCCTTCTACCCTGGGATCAGATATCAAATTTAAAATAAAGGGAAAAGAGCAAAAAAGATGAGCAAATCCCAGCAAAAATGGAAGCTGATCATAGAAAGTTATTATAGTGACAGAGAATATCAAGACATAAACTCAGAAAAGGATAACAAAGTCAAAGACAAAGTCAAAACACTTGGGTTTATGGGCAAAAACCCAAAGAAAAGAGGGAAGTGATACCAAACCCAGAAAGAACTTATGGAAGAACTCTTCAAAAAAGAGCTTGAAAATCATAAGAGAGGTAGAAGAAAAAGTGGGAAAAGAAATAAGAGTGATGCAAGGGAATTATGAAAAAAGAGTCAACAACTTGGAAAAAGAAAACAACTGCTTAAAAAGCAGAATTGGATAAATGGAGGAGACACAAAAATCCACCAAAGAAAAACCTCCTTAAAAAGCACAATTGGCCAAATAGAAAAGAAAGTACCAAAGCTAACAGAGGAAAACAATTCCTCAAAAGTTATAATTGGGCAAGTGAAAGCTAATGACTGTATGAGACATCATGAATCCATCAAAGTCAAAAGAATGAAAAAAATAGAAGAAAATATAAAAACTTAATGGAAAAAACAACTGATTTGGAAAACAGACCCAGGAGATACAATGTCAGAATCATTGGCCTACCTGAAAGCTGCAATCAAAAGGAGGACCTGGATAGCATCTTTTAGGAAATCATCAAGGAAAACTACTGATATTCTGGAACCAGAAGGCAAAAAAGGCACAGGAAGAATCTGCTGATCACTTCAGGAAAGATATTTTAAAGTAAAAATGCCAAGGAATTGCCACATTTCAGAACTTTCAGGTCAAGGAAAAATTATTGCAAGGGGTCAGATAGAAATAATTCAAATATCAAATATCAAAAATCACAATCAGGATTATGCAAAACTTAGCAGCTGTAGCACTAAAAGATTAGAGGCCATGGAACATGATGTTTTGGAAGGCAAAGGATCAAGGACTACAACCAAGAATCACCTATCTGATGAAATTAAGCATAATACTTCAAGGAAAAAATGGTCATTCAGTGAAATGAAAGTATTTCAGGCATTCACAAGGAGAAAACCAGAAGTATACCAAAAATTTGATTTCTATTATCAATACCCAAGAGAAGCATAAATAGCTAAAAAGGGAAAAGAAAACATAAGGAATTTAATAGAGCTAAACTGCTTAATTCCTACGTGGGAAGATGTTACATGTATTTCTTAAAAGTGGTATAGCACCCCCAAATTCTTAAAGGAGAATTAAGTGAGTTATAGGCATTACAAAATGTACAGTATATAATTTTGATTATTTTAAAATAAGAAGCTTTTGTACAAACAAACCAATGCAACCAAGATTAGATGGAAAGTAGAAACCGGGGGAAACAATCTTTTTTTTTTTTTAAATTAAATTAAATTAATTTATTTTAAGTTTTCAACATTCATTTCCACAAAATTTTGAGTTCCATATTTTCTTCCTATCTCTCCCCTCCCCCACCACAAAATGCCTTGCATTCTGATTACCCCTTCCACCAATCTGTCCTCTCTTCTAACACCCCTCCCTTCCTTTATCCCTATCTTCTCTCTTATCTTTTATCTTTTATCCCTATCTTCTCTCTTATCTATTCAAGATAAATTTCTATACCCCATTACCTGTATTTCTTATTTCCCACTTGTTCACAAAAACAATTCTCAACATTTGTTCCTAAAACTTTGAGTTCCAACTTCTCTTCCTTCCTCCCTCCTCACCCATCCCCACTGAGAAGACAAGCAATTCAATATAGGCTGTATATGTGTAGTTTTGCAAATGACTTCTATAATAGTCATGTTGTGTAAGACTAACTATATTTCCCTCCATCCTATCCTGTCCCCCATTTATGCTTTTCTCTCTTTTGACCTTGTTCCTCCCCAGCATTGTTCACCAAGAAAGTAACCTTCTATAGTCTTATTTTTTCCCCCTTTTTTTGAGCATTTTCCCAACCAGTTACTTGACTTTTGGGTCCTTTGTCAAGAGTAGGGTATACTCTGGGGACCTGTAAGTTCTCAGTTCCTCCAATGTGGCACAATCAAGAGAGTGGAGTTTACTCCTCAAGGGCCTCCAGCTCTGCCACATCAGCACTCCTCCTTACCCCAGGGTTGTGCTCAGGGCTGAGATTCAGATCAGCTGCTCAATTCTCCCAAGAGCTTTAGGTGGAAGACAGGGCCACCACTCAGGGCTGAAGTTCATATCAGCTTCTCAATTCCCCTAGGGGCTTTAAGTTGAGGGCTCCAACAATGGACACTGGCTGCTGCCTACCACAGCCACCACCACAGCAGTTGCTACTACCCCCTGCTGCTGCTGCCTCCCTGCTGCCTGGAACTGGGGCTAGGACAGGACCCTGCTCACTTGTCACCAAGGTGAAAAAAATTTATCACTGACCTTTGAATCTGCCTTTGGCATTTGTGGGTTGAGGGATCTGAGAATCTCTACTGCTGCTGGGGATATCCCTGAGGCCTGTTCTGGTCCTGCTCCTCCTGGTGCCACATAGCCAAGGCTAGGCTGCTTTCCACTCCATGTCTGGTGCAACAGACCTTTCCCCTTGGCCTTCCAGGTCACCCTGGGCTGGAAATCTCCTCTCCATCATTCTGTGGCTTCTGCTGCTCTAGAATTTGAAGGTCATTCTTTACAGATATTTTATGGGCTGTGGGGGAAGAGCTAGAGTATGTGCGTCTTTCTACTTCACCATCTTGGCTCCATCCCCCCCCCAGAAAACAGTCTTTATAGCAGGTGTCTCTGATGGAGGCCTCATTTCTCCAATATATAGAGAAACAGGTCAAATTTGTAAGCATACAAGCCATTCCTCAGTTGATGTATGGTCAAGGGATGTGGGCAGGCAGTTTTCAGATGAAGAAATCAGAGCTATCTGTAGGCATATGAGGAAATGCTGTAGATGACTTTTGGTTGGGGAAATGAAATTAATAATGACTCTTTGCATTATACAAGTCCTGGTATGACAGGCAAAGAGGGTGATAGATATTGGAAAGGATGTGGGAAATTTGGGACATTGGTGCAACTGTTGGTAGAGTTGTGAACTGATCTGACCATTTTGGAGAGCAATTTGAAACTATGCCCAAGAGGCAACTAGGCTGTGCATACCCTTTGATCCAGTAGTGCCAGGGCTAGGTTGTGTCCCAAAGAGACCATAAAAAGGGAGAATGGACCTATCTATGCAGCAGTGTTTATAGTGACCCTTTTCGTGGTAGTGGAATATTAGAAATTGAGGAGATATCCATCAGTTGGGGAAAGCTGAACAAGCTGTGGTGTATGAATGTGATGGAATACTGTTGTATGATAAGATATGATGAACAGACAGATTTCAGAAAAGCCTGGAAAGACTTGTATGAACTGATTCGGAGTGAGGGGAGCAGAGCCAGGAGAACATTGTACAGAGTATTAGCAACATTATGTGATGATCAGCTATGAATGACTTAGTTATTCTCAGCAACACAATGATCCAAAACAAGTACAAAGGACTCACAAAGGAAAATGTTATCCACATCAGATAAAGAACTGATGGACTCTGAATGCAGATCAAAGTATATTTTTTCACTTCCTTTATTCTTTTTCATATTTTTCCCCTTTTGATTGGTTTCTTCTTTCATGACTGTGACTAATATAGAAAAGTGTTCTACATGATAACATGTATAACCTATATCAAATTGCCTACAATTCTCAGAAGAGGAGAGGGAGGGTGAAAAATTTGGAACACAGTATGTGGTAAAAAATGTATGCTAAAATTGTCTTGACATGTAATTGGGAAAAATTTAAATACTATTAAAATGGAAAAAACTTTCATAGACCCAGGTTAAGAACCCTTGGATTGAGCATAGCATATTGGAATAGGTAAGGACTTTAAAATACAGAAGAGAGGATGTTACAGATTAGAAGATTAGATGCTAATACATATTAATAGCTCATATTTATTATAAAGCATAAAAGTTTATAATGAAAGGACATAAAATGTTGGATCTGGAAGGTACTTTTTGAACCCAGGATGTCCTAAAAGGACATAAAATATTATGCCTTCATTTTACAAATAGGGAAACTGAGGCCTCAGAAGAGAGTGATTTGCCTAAGGTCCCACAGGGAGTTTGGCAGAACTGGGACCTGACTCCCAGGTCAAGATTTTTATCTGTCACACCCAAAGTTGCTGTTTCATGTGATCCGAGGGGTTGCTAATTTTGAAGCCTGGGCTTTATCTGTGGAGATGTTAGCCTTGTCTTTGTGTCTTGTTTCTTTGCTTTCTGCCAAGCCCCTCTGGTTTCCATGGGGAAGAGTTCTCTGGGAACACAATTGTAATAGAATCTAGAGATCCTATAAGACCTTAGGGAAACTTAGGAATCTGATGTAGCTTCTTTATTTTTTGGATAAAGAAATGAGGCTCTGAGAGGGAAAGGGATTTATCCAACGCAAAAAACCAAACACATGCATACATGCATGAAGTAGCAAGTAGTAGAAACAGTATTTGACCTCAAGTCCTATGAGTTCACATTGAATACCCTCTGTAATCTGTATTGCCTTGAGGACAGAGATTCCTAATTAATTTGATAACTGTATTTCAATATAATTGGTGTCCTTTGTAATCCTGTGTATTTTATTTTATGTATTTGAAAACATGATTCTGAGAAACAGTCTCCAGGCTCCTCTGGATTGTCAAAGGGGTAGAGGACACAGAGAAGATTCAGAACTCCCACTTTAGATAGATGTCCGAAGAGTTCAGTTGAGATTACTTAGAATGATATGTGTCAGTGTGATTACAAAATGGTCTAACAAATACAATACAACAAACATCCTTTGTTTGTGTGCACTGTGCAATTGTGTGCACAGCACTCTGCTAGGCTTTGGGGAAGGCGTAGATATTAATTTAATTATAATACATCATATTATATAATATATACATGAGAATGACATAAATAGACCACTGTGTGAGGACTGAGGGAAAAGTTCACTACCAACCTGAGTGATAAAGGAAGACTCCCTAGAAGAGGTAACAGTTGGGTTGGATTTTATATAATATTCAGGAATTCAACAGGAATAAGAGGAGGCAGGACATTCTAGGGCCAGCAAAGGACAAAGACAAGGATTCAGGAGTGCTGGGTGTCTTTATGGAGTTTGTGTGTTTGTCTATATGGAACAGAAATTTACATGTGGACAACAGATTTAGAGTTAGAAGGACCTTAGAAGAAAATTGAGGCCCAGAGAGACTAAAATTTATACAGGGTGAATAGAAGAGCTGAAATTGAAACCTAGGCTCTCAGACTTCAAAGTCAATGCTCTCCCCACAGGAACAGGGGAGCAGCACCTGGAGTGCTCCCTATCAAACACAGGGCCAGTTCTAAAGCTCTAGGATTTTGTAATGGCCTCTTGCAGCTCTCCATTGTAATCTCTTGGTCTAAAAATTAAGTGACCAATCCATTTCAAAGGCATCAGCTCCTGCCTCAATCCATTGACCTTGATCCTTCCACTTCCCAAAGTGTCTCAATTCTTCCCAGATTACCTAATTTTGGGTCCACTACCATCTTCTTTTAACTAGAAAGCTAGAGGACCATGTGATCATGACTAGTAATTTTCCTCCCTGAAAGAAGACTGCTTTCAGAATAAGAGAAAGAAAAGAGTTCTGGAGCCCCAGAGTGATCCAACCTGTGCCTAGGCAGTGCTATGAATGGAATAATCAATCCATTCCTTGGGTCCACAGTGGTCAGAGGCCATTTTATAAAACACTAAACTTCTAAACTCTGGGAATCCCAGAACTTTAAACCTTGGGATTCCGGGAACACTGAAATTCAGAAATCGGAATCCTTGAAACTGAAAGGGCCCCACAGTATGGATCATTGGACCCAAGGCTATGTTTTCAGGCAGGTGAATGTTTTACTCAGAGTCAGCAACCTCCTCAACCCTGAGAGGCATTGATAATGTAAGGAGCTGGTGGGAGCTGAGGAGCTGGTAGTCTTAAAGTGTGTGCCAAGAGAAGGGGGAAAGGGAGAGAAAAAAAGGGGAATGGATGAGTAGGTAAAAAAAAAACAAATTAAGGGAATGGGAGAAAGGAGGAGAGAAGAGAGACAGACAGAGAAACAAAGACATGGAGGCAGACAGTAAGAGAGAGACAGAGACAGAAAGAGGGAGGGAAGGAAAAGAAAGACAGATATAGAGACACAAAGAGAGACAGACAGAGAGACAAAGACATGGAGGCAGACAGTAAGAGAGAGACAGAGACAGAAAGAGGGAGGGAAGGAAAAGAAAGAGAGATATAGAGACACAGAGAGAGACAGACAGAGAGACAGACAGAGAGTCAGAGAGAAAGAGAGAGACAGAGACAGAGAGAGAGACAGAGACAGAGAGAGAGAGAGAGAGGGAGGGAGAGTGGTATGTGGTAGGTACTGGTATAAATATAGTAGTGGCCATGTTGTTAGTGTCTTGGAATGGGATTCAGTCAGACTTTAGTGGTAACTCCATGTTATACACAAGTTGCTTCACATCTCTGAGTCTTAGTTTCCTTATCTGTAAAAATGGAGACAATAATACACTCAGTAGGTCATAGAACTAGGTTGCAGAGAAAGTTCTCCATAAACTTTAAAAGATGAGGGAAATATGAGTCATTACTATACAGAATTGGGGGTCACCCCCATAATTGTTATTATATTAAGTACTGTAGAAATGTTATTATTAAGTATGAGAAATCTTTCCTTCCATTGTCCTATTTTTCTGCACTATGCTCTTCTCTAACTCAGCATGGTGTAACTTTATATCATATGCTACCCCTCCCAGGTCTGCTTTACCAGACAGTAATCCTTATTCCTTTCCTCCCTCAAGGTCACTCCCTGTTTCTCCTCCTCCACTTTCTCCAAACTTCCATTCCCTCAGGACTGTCTCTTGTGGCCAGAGAAGAAAAGGTCTGAATTACTGTATTTAGAACCATGGATAGGGATTGAGATAGTACCTGTGATTTCATTAGTATAGGGCAAGGGTGGGGAAACTTGTGGCCTTGAGGTCACGTGTGACCCTCTAGATCCTCAAGTGCAGCCCTTTGACTGAATCCAAACTTCACAAAACAAATTCCCTTAATAAAAGAATTTGTTCTGTAAAACTTGGACTTAGTCAAAAGGTTGCAAAAGGTTGCACCCAAGGACCTAGAAGGTTATATAGCCTTAAGGCCATAGGTTCCCCACCCCTGGTAAAGGGAAATCCCAAATAATAGAGTTCCCTCTACCACTACAGGTCAGTGTCTTCTTTCTAGTTTATATTTTTAGAGATTTGCCTAGATCACTTAGAGGTTAAGTGACTTGACCAGGGTCCCATAGCTAGTATGTATTTTGACTTGAACCTAAGCTATCCTGGGTTCCTATTCAAGCCTCTGATACTAACTGTGTGACCTTGGGCAAATGACTTAGTTTGTCTGAATCTCAGCTTCCTCATCTGTAAAACAAGGGGATGAACCTCTCTGAGGTCTAACTTACATGATGCCATGAATTTCTACCCCGCAGACCACTCCTGAGAACACGTCCCTCTGGCTTCCTTCTCCCTCTGCAGGATCCTGACCTTCCAGGCATGATGCCTTAGCCCTAAGCTAAATATCCCAGACTCCACATGGACCAGGATAAGGAGGGAACTCTTGAAATCATAACACAGCAGCATCAGATAGATGAATTAATTGAGGGGCAGTTGTGGATGGAGTACATAGAGTGGTGGACTTGGAATCATGAAGATCTATGTTCAGCCCCAACTCAAATACTAGCTGTACGAATCTGGGCAAGTCTGGGTCTCAGTTTCCTAATCTGTTAAAAAAATGGTGATTGTAGTGGTGTGGGAAGGGCTTATATTTGATAGTTTCTAAGTTTCATTCTGCTTCCAGAATGAAATTTATGATCCTATGAATGAACAGATGAAGCATTTTTATGGGATTTACTACATGCGAAACATTGTTTAATGAAGAAAGTGGGTATGCTTAGTCTGAAAAAGAAAAGACTTTGTGTGGACATGATCTCAAAATAAAGTGAGCTACCTTAGGAAGCAGTGAGTATCCCCTCCCAGGAGGTCAAACAGAGGCTTGATGGTCACTTGTCCAAAATGTTAGAGAGGAGATTATTGTTTGACTAGACCTTAGATGGTTAGACTAGATTGTCTTAAAAGGTCCTTCCAACCCCAAGAGTCTGTAATTCTGTCAATTACTTGAAAGACTGTCAAAGAAAGACAGATTAAAATTGATCTACTTGACCCCAGAGGATTCTGGGAGAAAGTTTACAGGGAACCTGATTTGGCTCAAAAAATTTTTTTTGGATTGTGATTTCATCAGTATGGTGAGTTCCCAATGAGGAACTTCTAGCAATGCATACCAGTACCACATTCTCAACTTAGGGAGCTACCTAGGCCACTAAGAGGTCAACACAGGGCTTTCTGATTCCTAGCTCACCTCTCATTCATTTTCCTGACTCAAACCATTTTTGTAACCACTACACCAAATACTCTGGCTCCATCTAAGGAAAAATTTCCTTATAGCCTTCCTAAAGTGAATGGGTTGCTTCAAGAAGTAGAGTTTCCCGTTTTTTTGGAGGGCTTCAAACAGAGGTTTATTGACCATTGGTTAGGGGTACTTCTGGGAGGATTCTTACTCAGGTTGGATTGGATGATCTCAGAGTAGAGTTCCCTTTTAATTTTGAAATTTCAAGATTACTTCCAAGTTGTCATCACTGTTCATAACAGATCTGTTCCTCCCTCAGTTGGCCCTTTCCAACCTGGCTCCTTGACCACCTTCTGGCTTTATCTGCCTCTACCCTTTGCTTGGACCCCATAGCAATAATGATTCTCTAGTTCTAGAATGCTTTAACTTTTTGATCTCTTATCATCCTCAGCCTGTTTGTTAATCTTTAACCTTGGGTAACTAACCCTAACCTTTCATTCCCTTAATTTGACCCCTCACTCCCTGATATCTTTCCAAGAAAGTCATGACTTGGCTCTGAATTTTAGAGTATGTAGCTCAGCATGGTCCTCACTGACACTTAGTAATTTTAAAAATTTTGTTTTTATGTTTCCCATCTTATTACTAGCAGTGACTGTTCTAAACCTTTTCATTTCTTCTTAGACTATTAATTCCCTTCCTAGACCCTCAGTCTCAGCAGATGACTTTGCCTCCTACTTCACTGAAAAGATCCTAGACATCTGATAGGAAGATTCACACTGGCCCTCTCCAGAGAATGCCCAACTTGGAGTCAAGAGACCTGAGTTTAAGGCCTGGTTCTTTCACTTAATACCTGGATAACTCAATGCACCTCTCTGAGTCTCAGTTTATACTTACAGAAATACTTAAAGAATATAGGGTAGGGACTGGATATATTGTATTAATACTGGGAATTCCCAGGAGGGGAAATTCCCTCTGCCAATGTAATCAGCCACTTCTAGTCTTTGAAAGTTGCCTAGAGTAATGAAGGACTTGACCAGGTCACAAAGGTTCCAATGTTAGACTTAGGACTGGAACCCTGATCTTCTTGGCTTTGAGGCCAGCTCTCTCTATAACACTTGTGCTATCTTCCTCATGGGGTTGTAGCAAGCATCACAGAATCTAGGAGGTAGAAGAGATGCCAGAGGACATCTAGGTCAGTCTGTACTTCTAGAAGATTCTCCTCTAAGACAGATGGGCAAGTGGTTATCCATCTTGGTACCCATGGAGAATTAAGAGGCCTTGAGGAAGGTCTCTAACTCATTGGGGAGATCCTTTAAGGGGTGCTCTTGGGAGAGCATGGATGAGGATTGCATAGGATAGGAAGGTGTGCATGGGTTCTTGGAAGTGCTATTCACATTGATAAGATCATGGCTCCCAGAGTGCCCCAAATGAACAGTAGATGCATTCATGATGCTTTTTTTTTTTAGACTAAAATGTGCTACAGAACTATCAGCTATTGTTAATATTGTTAGCAACTGTAAAAAATATTCTCCAACCAGCTTTTTCTTTCTGAAAGGAACACACATCTGCCCTGTTTTTACTCAGATAGTACTTTGTTTTCACATCAGTAATGCTTTTCTTTGTTCTATATTTGGGATGGTGGAAAAAGCACTGGATTTGGTGTTGGAAGACCTGAATTGCAGCTTTGTTTCTACTTTTGTGACCCTGAGCAAGCTAACAACCTCTCCAGGCCTCAGTAAATTAAAGGTTTGAACTAGATGACCTCTGTAGCCCATTATTAGCTCTAAATCTATGAGCCTAGATGATGCTGAGTATTATAGTTATTTGTGTACATATAGAGTGAATGCTTTCACATTAGAATATAAGACCATTTTTGTCTTTCTTCAGCATCCACAGTACTTAGCATAGTACCTAGCATGTAATAAATGCTTATTATTGCTGTCTTACCTCTTATAGATTCTATGTTCTATATGTGTAGGAATAATGTCACTGGAAATTTCTTTCTCTTAGAGCACATAACCCAGGTCTCTTTTTAACCCAGTAGGGAGAGGCTTAATAATTGCTGAATTCATATATCCTAATAGAATACGGTGTACCTCCCATGTAAGGTTTATTGTTCTCATAGAGGAGGCTTGTCAACCCAAAGGAATGACTCTATAATGATGGAATTTCAAATACTGGGGTGATGGATGGGGGAAGATGTTATATGGCAGGGGGATTTTCTTGTTCAAGCAGATTGCCTAATCCATCTTCTCTTAAGCCTACTCGTAATTATTCCCAGGAAGTCAAAGGGGCAGGATAAATCTTAGGGAGCCACACCCTGGTTCAACCCAATGTCTCACTCCTGTTTTCATCACAATTCTGATGCTGACTCACTGGCTGGCTTGGAGAAAAATGATCCTTCAGATCCAGAGATGTCCTTTCATCTTCTTTTCATACTTTCACTTCTCCCTTTTTTCCTTATCTCCTTCCTCCCTGAACTGGAGAAGCATTATGAAGGAATCAATTAATGATTATAAAATAAGTTGCACACACAGAAGTATGAAAGAGTGGAAAAGGGAAAGGATGATGATTGATGATGATGATGATTTTATTACATAACACCTACTATGTGTTTGGCTAAGTGCTAAATGCTTTACAAATGTTATCTCATTTGATCCTCACAACAACCTTGTACTACATAGTACTATTAATATAATAATAGATACTATTATTACCCTCATTTTATAGTGGAGGAAATTGAGACAGACAGATCAAGTGAAGAGGTGACAAGGTGTCTCCCGTCCATATCTCATGATCGTTCAGGACTTTTTGGAAGATGGGATGACAGAAATAATGCTTTTCAGTGACTTTCTGTTAATAAACACCAGGAGACTCACAAATCAGGTAAGTCTTCTAGACAAAAGTATTTGCCACTGTGATAGAGGTGATCCAATGCAGAGTTCAGGTTGAATGGAATTTCCAGTGGATGGTGAAGTTCCTCCAACTACTTTTGTTTGTGAAGGACTTTGCACTGGTTGTACCAAGCCCTAGAATACTGAAGAGTCTCCTGGGAGATATCTATGACCACTTAAGGGAATTTGGTCTGGCCATCCACATGGAAAAAACTAAGTGAATGAAGAATGACCATCGCCCAGATTTCAGCATGCATTTGGATGCTGAGGCTGTCCTATAGAGGCTGTCCAACAGTCTGAAGCCCGGCACAGACAGTATGGGTGGAGAATGAGCTAGATTCAGAATTGAAAAGAATTGCTTTTAAGAAATTGCAAAGCTCTTAGTGACCCTAAGCTTCCCAGACAAGCCAAAGCAACATTTTACCAGTACTTCTGTACAGCAATGAGATATGGAACCCCACAGCTTCTGATGAACTAAAGAAGAGCATCACATAGAGGGAAGTGGAGAGGTGTGCAGTAGATGTGAGCAGGCTGTAACATGTAACCAAAGAAGAACTTCAAAGAATAAGGGTAAACGAACTATATGGCAGGAAGAGAAGAAAGGCTTGTCATGTGGCAAGAATAAAAAATTACGGTGCTTAGTCAAAATGCTCCACTTGGTATCCTTATAATATCAAGAGAAAGTGAGGAAGGCCCCCAATACATTGGGTGGATCCCCTGTGCAATCTTTATGGAGAGTTTATGGACAAGAATTGCATGAGACGGGCAGGCATGGACGGATTGGGAGCTGCCTCATGGGAGGAAATTAGCAAATCTGTGAGATCTTAGGGTCCATTTGGGAAAGAAGGAGGAGGAAAAAGAGGATGAGGAGGAGGGGAAGAAGAAGAAAAGAAGAAGTGATTTACTGTCTCCTGAGGGCTCTTGTTAGAATGATCATAGGAAATTGGCAGGCAGGCTGCCCTGAGGAGCCCCTGGCTTTGGCCAGAAAGTGGGGCTCTTCAAAGGCAAGGGCCATGTCTCCTCTTATCTCTGTCTCTCTCCCTAAAGCCTTTAATATGACCTCCTTTCATGGCAGCTCAATAAGTAATGGAGAGTGGCTGAATGAGAGGGATGGTAGGGTGGGCTTGAGGCAAAGGCAGACACATTTGCTTCTCTCCTGCCTGAAACTCTATCCCATCCCTGAAAGTCCTAAAAGTTCTACACCTGGTCTGTGGTTCTTTGGACCACTTTCCACTCTTACTTCTTGAAGTCTGGCTGTAGAGACCACCCCCTCCTCAACAATCCATGAGTGAGGCATTATTGGGCAGGCAGATGGTTCAATGGATAAAGTCAGGAGTCTGGAGTCAGGAAGATTCATCTTCTTGAGTTCAAATCTGGCCTCAGACATTTACTATCTTCCCCTGGGCCAGTCACTTTATTCTGTTTGCCTCAGTTTCTTTATCTTTAAAATGAGCTGGAGAAGGAAATGACAAACCAATCCAGTATCTCTACCAAGAAAATCCCAAATAGGTTAATAGAGATGATAGAATAGAATAGAATAATAGAAATGACTGAACAAAAACAAAGAGACATTCTCACTACCTAGCATTAGCCTACCTTAGTTGCAGGCCAAGTACATGGGTGCATGATGACAGCTCCTATTTCTACTGTACAGCAAGGTTTACAGAGCACTTTTCTTATGACAACCCTGTGAAGTAGTATTAGGTAGTATCATTCCCATTTTCCTGATGGTTGAACATAGATTATAGAGGTCATGATTTATCCAAGGTCAAACAAGTATTCAAGCCATGATATGAAAGCAGGTCTCTTGACTCCAATTTCAGTGGTCTTTCCATGATGCTGTTTCTCTGCATCATGGGATACAGAAAGGACCTTAGGATATAATATCAGGATAGATAACAGAATGTCATTTAAAAGGAATTGAAGGACATAGAATTCAAAATGTACTGGACAGGGTGAGGAAAGCATTTCTAGACAGGAAAAAAAGATCTAGAGATTTTAGTGAACTGCATAGACTGGAAGGACCTTAGAACGTAGAACGCTACAACACAGAGCATACAGAAAGACTTGGATGACAGAATTCTGAAGCATAGAATATTAGAGCTAGAAAGAACCTGGGAAATCACCTAGTTCAAGCCCCTCATCTAAGAAAAGTATAGACTGAGGCCAAAAGAGGGAACAGTTCACCCAAGGGCACAAAGTAAGGCACCGATGGAGTTAGGCAGATGAAGCTGTTTGGACTTATTTCAATTCAATTAGGAGGCACCACAGGTTCTTGGTCATGGGAACATGTGATAAAAACAGTCATTGGAAAAGAACAATGACTTGGAAATGGCTAGAATGGGCTGAGGGCCTTTAAATAAGGGCAGATCCCATGGCAAAATGTTGAGGCCCAAATGGGTGACTTCACCCAGGGCGGGGTGGTCAAGAGCCCAAGCTTAGAATTCTAAAATATTAGCACAGGAAGGGACCTTAGAGAATTTCAGAGCTAGGGAAATTGGAAGCCAGAGGGGTAAGTGACAAGCTAACCCCAAGGGAGGGGTGGATGCTGAGGGTTTCCCGGTAAAGGATGTCTGATCTCTTCTACTATAGTTTTCATGTCTCTCTATCTGGGGAGGTCCTTGGATATAATCCCACCTCCTCTTCTGGCATCCATGGTAGACTTCAGAGGGTTTGTGAGTTTGGATGGCAAAAAATACACTAACTTCTAACTGAAAATGAGCATTTCCTTCCTTTATAAATTTCAAAAACAATTATTCTAAGAAGGGATTCATACGCTTTGCCAGACTGCCAGAGGGTTCCACACTGCATCAAAGTGTAACAATGCCTGCTCCATGATATCTAAGCTGTGGTCTCTTGGCATATCTTCCTAGTTTTTGTCTTTCCTCCTTTTCTTTGCCGGTCTGCCTCTTTTATCTCTGACTCCATTTTTTTCTCTCTGCCTCTGTTTCTGTCTCTCCCTGTCTCTCTGTCCATGCACTCGGCTTTTTCTAATTTTCTCTCTTTCTCTTTGCTCTTGGCTTGTCCCTTTCTCTCTCTCTCTCCCTCTTGATCTCTGTGAGAGTGGGTTTCTCTCTGTTTCTGTGCCTGTGCTATCTCTGTTTCCTACTTCCCTCCTCTTTTGGCCTCTCTCTGTCTCTCCCCCTCCTGTATCTTACCCCCCTTTATTTTTCTGTAAAATTTGGAGGGCTTCTTCCAGTACAATGTTTTGACAGATGAAGTAGAGTCTGGGGGGTTTTCAAGACTCTGTATGTGTCCATGTGACTGTTTTCAGAGCCAGCAGACTCTGTCCCACCAGTGCCAGAGGGACAGGCTCCTTTCCAGTTACATACTTGGGGGTCTGAACTCCAACTCTCAACACATTCAGTTTTTGAAACTCTGGTGCTCAAGGTCAATGTAAGATGGGGAGATCCAGGACTGGCCAGCTCTGGAAGATGAGGAAATCAGCCAAGTCTGATTTCAGGACCTCCCACTTCCTCTGCCTGTCGAGCCCTGAGGACCGTTTTTGGCCTCTCTTGCCTCCCCCATCAAAGTCTGTTTTCAGGAAAGGCTATGAGATGACATATCTCTGTGTTCCTTTCCCAGAGGGTAAATCATAGAACTGAGAACTGTCAGAACTGAGAGAGATCTTAGAACACAGAACAGAAAATGTCAGAGCCTTGGGGGACCTTCGACTATGGGAGGCAACTTAGAGGTCAGTTAGTTCAGCGGTTCTCAGAGTGTGGTCTCAGGACTTAGGTAGCCCCGAGACCTTGTCAGTGAGTCCTTGGAGTCAAAACTAGTTTCATAATAATAAAACTTAATTTCTAACAGAGTAAATACCAATGCTTTTTTTTTGAGAGAGAGAATCCTTGATCATTTTTAAGATTGTAAAGGGGGCCTGACAACCAAAAACTTTGAGAACTGCCGATCTAGTCCAATCTTCTCATCTAATAGATAGCTCAGATAAGGAAGTGACATGCTGAGGGCCGCATGGCTGGTGTGTGACATAGCAGGACTAGACCTCATTTTCTCTTACAAGATTTTGTGTTTTGTTCTCATCTCTCATTAAGGAAAAGAAGTCTCTGTTCCTTTTTAAAAGAATCCCAGAAAATCCCAGAGTCAGAATGTAGATGAGGGAGAAGAATATTATTTCAGAGACCCTCCAGAGATAGCTGACCCTGGAACCAGAGCCAGCTCTGATTGAGTCCTTGGCTTATGCTAGGTCAAGACAAAGTTTTCTCAACTGGGCATCTTTCCACTTAGAAAAGGAGTTTCCTAAAAACAGCTAAGGGAGTGTCACTGTTATGGATGAGATCAACCCTTTCCTGGCTGTTCTCTCCTCAAACAAGAAGAACAGGAGGGAGAAGACACCTCTGGGGAAAACTCTGCCATCCTTCGGGCTTCACTAGGATAGTAACAACACGGTGGCCTGCATATGCGATGACTTCTAGAGTTTACACAACCCTTCATGGCTTCTAAAATGCTTTATAATTTACAAGAGAATTTACAGATGACAAAGCCCTTTCTAGCTTCATAGGGCTCATAGGCTCTAAAACCAGAAGAGGTCTTAGAAATCATTGTCACAACCCCAGGCCATACAAGAGTCAGCTGAAAGAAATGGGCCTACTTATCCTAGAGAAAGAAAGATCTGACTGAGGATTTGGGTGCCTGGGATGAGGACACAGTATTACTGTCTTCATGTACTTGGAGGTCTGCTTCTAGAATAAGAATTAGATTCGTTCTGCTTTGGGCCCAAACTGGAAGTGATTTCCCCTCCAGGGGATTTTGGCTTCCTGTAAAGAAAAAAACTTCAGCTCTCCATTGTCAATCAATCAATAAGCATTTCTTAAGGACCTACTGTGTGCCAGACACTGTGCTAAGCACTAGGAATGAAAAATGAAGCAAAAGATAGTCCCTGCCCTAGAGGAGCTTACAATCTAATGGGGTGGGGGGGGCACCACATGCAAACAAATATATACAGAGCAAGCTATGTGCAGGATAAATAAGACATAGCATTGGTAAAGTCTTCCTGTACAAGGTGAGATTTTATTTGGGACTTAAAGGAAGGTAGGGAGATCAGTAGCCTGGGCAGAGGGGGAAGATCATTCCAGGCATGGGAGAATTCCAGAGAAAATACCCAGATCCAAGAGATTGCTGCTCTTCCATGAATGAATAAATAAATGATAGAGCATATATTAAGTGATCTCTATCTACCAGACACTTGGCGCAGCACTGAAGTCACAAATATGAGTGATCAATATAGACATTGCCTCTAAGACACTTCCATTCTAACTGGGTAAGACTTACCCAGTAAGACAACACATAGAGAAGACAAAGAAAGGAGGAGGAATGGACAGAAAGTGATCTAGAGATTCTCATTAAACTCATATATCAGACATTAGGGTTTCAGGAGCTGAGTCCAAGGCTCTGGTAGGAAAGTAAGGGGGAGAACGAGGAGGATGGTGGTAGTGCCTAATATTTTGGAAGCATGGTACTATACATCGGGGATGCAAAGATAAAAATGAACTACTTGCTCCTCTCAAGGAGTTTACATTTTTCTAGGGGTTACAACATATTTTGGTAGGTGGTTGCCCCTGATCTTTGAAGGAGGCTAGTGTAGCCCGTTTAAGCTTTGAACTTTCCCAACTCCTGAGTCTCAGATTCTTGAGTGAGGTCATATCTCCTCCTCAGGGTTCTAGGGGTACCCCTGAGGAATTGGGAATAACTTTCTAAGGCCATTGGCTCAAGCCCCAATAGGTGTGTTCCCTGCCACTACCCAAGGTAATCAGTTCAGAATCACTTTAATCACCCAACTGTAAATAGTTTTTAAGGAGGAATATTTATTAAGGTGGGAGAGTAAGAGCAATTGGTGCAAAATATCTCCTCCCAAATCTAACACATTCTTCCATAATCACATAGGGTCCGGGAGAAAGCATGTTAAAACCTAAGTTTTAAGCTCTAAGGAACACAATGGAACAAAAAGGTAATTCCCAGCTCCTGGTTGCTGGCAGGCCTTTTCTCTCATTTATGGGGTGCTCTAGAAATTTGCCTTACCCTGAGGTGTGTGCTGGAGTCAGCTTGAACCAACTTAGAAGAGCCACTTGTGAAATTTTCAACGTAAGCATTTCTATCTCAGAAATTTTCAAACATTGCAAATCCTGATCAATGATTTTATTAATTGTTTAGACTTAAGAAAATGGTGGAGAAAGTTACAATAATGCAGATTAATCTTATTTTTTTTTTCAGAGAGCGGCTTGTTAACATTTACCTGCATAGCAATGACCTTTTGTATGGTATAGTTTCTTTTCTGGGTTCCTTGTAGAACTATGGATTTATGTCCAGTCTGTCCTTGACTCCCAATGCAGTCTGGAAACTGAGTCAGGGATGCCACTAGTATGTTGAAAAGAGAATGGGAAATTCAACATCCTCTGGACCCTTTGAATCTTGTAAGATCCTCTTCCAATCAAAGTGGGTAGAGTGAATAGGGGAACCTAAACCAAGGGAAGTGACCTAGGCTAAGTAAGACTGGAGCCAATCTCCCCATTACCATACGAAGCCCTCCTCATAGGCTTTCTGGAGTACTCTATCTCCTTCTTGTCATTTACTGGAACTCTTGTAACTAGTTTGATGATTCTATGCAGGACTCAGACAGCATGATGGAATTCCTCAGTTAATTGGAACAGACTTCCTGACTGGAATAATTTCACTTCATCTAATGGCTTTCCAAAACTTTTCACACTTAGCTTATGATTGAGATTGATGGATTGAGCATCTTATCACTTATTTTAAGTGGGATGAGTACACTTGATTGATTTACTCAATCACCCCACCCTTATAGTAGGGGTTCTAAGATGAAGAAGTATAGAGGAAATGAATTCCCAGCATTTGGAACAGCTTTAGCAAATGTGTAAATGGGAGAAACAATTTTGAGTTTGGATAACAATTAGCAAGGCAGTTTGACTGGCATTTAGTTGGTATGAAGGAATAATATGAAATAAATCCATAAAATTAGATTGGATCTGGATATAGAGGATTTTAAATGCCAGATATTTGTACTTTATCCTAGAGACAACAAGGAGTCAGTCAGTGGCGTAATAGAGCACTGGGACTGAAATCAACACGCTGAATGCAAATTTGGCCTCAGACCCTTACTAGCTGCGTGATCCTGGGCAAGTCACTTAAGGGCTGTTTGCCTCAGTTTTCTCAACTGTAAAATGGGGGTGATTATAATACACCTATCTTCTAAGGTTGTTGTGGGGATCAAATGAAATAATATTTGTAAAGTGCTTAGCACTGTGCATAGGCACAGAGTATATGCTTAATAAATGCTTGTTTCCTTCCTTCCTTCCTTCCTTCCTTCCTTCCTTCCTTCCTTCCTTCCTTCCTTCCTTCCTTCCTTCCTTCCTTCCTTCCTTCCTTCCTTCCTTCCTTCCTTCCTTCTTTCATTCCTTCTTCCCTTCCTTCCTCCACTGAAGATTTTTCTCATCTTTCTAAAAATATTTTTTTCCAATTACATGTAAAAACAATTTTTAACCTTTGCTTTTTGCAATTTTGAATTACAAATGTCCTCCCACCCTCCTTCTCCCCTCATTGAGAAGGCAGGCAATTTGATAAAGGTAATATATGTCCAGTTTGCAAAACCTATTTCCATATTCCACTAAAGATTTTTGAGCACGAGAGTAACGTGTGAACTCTGCCTTTAAAAAAAATAGTATTTTGGCAGTTATATGGTTTGGAGAGGAGAGAAACTGGAAACAAGGAGGCTAAAAAAGAGTCTACTGAAAAGGTAAAGGTGATAGGAGGGGAGAAGGGCCTGAACTACAATAGGGGTGATCTGAGTAGAAAGGAGGTTGGCATTGGGTGCAGGAGAATAAGAGATTGGAATGAAAACTTGTTGGGTTTGGGGTGAAGGATAAGAAATGACTTTGAAGTTACAAACCTGGGTGAAAGAGCATGATACCTTAGACACAAATAGGGATATTTGAAGGAGAGATGGAGCTGGCTGGATGGTGGGGATAATGGCGGTTGCAGTGTGTGTGTGTGTGTGTGTGTGTGTGTGTGTGTGTGTGTGTGAAGATAATGCATTCTATTTTAGACACATGTTTGAAATAATGTCACTGAGAGACATCTAGCATATATTTATGAAATAGCATGAGTTCAGAAGTGATTAGGGAGCACATATAGGTTATGATTATAGTACATACATTATAGATACATACATACATATAGATACATATAGACACATTTATGGATTCAGTTATCTCCCTTAGTTTATAGTATTTATATGTATGAACACACATAACATGTATGTGTTATACATTCACACACATAAATATAGTATACTTATATAACATGTATGTATTATATATTCACATATATAAATATAACATATACACTTATATAATATATGCATAATACACACTGGCATATGTATTATGTTTATGTATATATGTGTATGTATACATGTGTATGTATGCATATACATATGTATTTGTGCATAGTCTCCTATCCCTAAAATATATTCTCCCCCTGCCTCTGCATCACATAATCTATAATTTCCTGCTCAGCTCCAGCACTGCCTCCTGCAGGAAGCCCTTTCTGACTCTGTCCTCCAACCCCATCTCTTGTGTTACTCCCCCCAATTATTCTATGTTTATACTTTTATAGATCCTTCTTTATAGCTCTCTTTTTGGGTGTATACTCTGACAAGTACATGTAGGGATTGTTCCATTTATATGTCTCTGTGTCTTTAGAGCTCAGCACTTAATCTTGTGAACTGATTAATAACTGGTAGGTACCCTGGTACAGAGAAGAAAGAAAAAAATATATGTTATAGATATTTATGTATAAATTATACATACTATATATGTTTACCTATATTTATATAAACTCTGAGGAAGATGATAACTGAATCTATGTGAACTGGTGAGCTCATGAACAATGAATAAATGCTTGTTGAATGAATGAAAAGGGAGTATAGAAAGAGAAGAGGGCCCAGGACAGAGCCTTGGGGAATGTCCATGCTCGGGAAGCAGAAGTTGGGGATGATTGAGCAAAGGAAGCCAGGGATGTGTGGCCAGATAGGTAAGAGCAATGTAGAAAGCAAGGATGGAGACAGTATCCAGGGATGGGGGCTGGCCAACTGTCAGAAGCTGCTGTGAGGTTAAAAGGGATAAGAATCAGAAAACATCACCTGGATTTCACAGTTTAGAGAGTCTTAGTTACTTTGAAGAGGACAGTGTTAGTTCAATCATGGGGTCAGAAATGAGTGGGAGTGAAGAAGCAGAGACAGCAAATTTAGATGATTTTTTTCCTCTGGGAGTTTGTCTCTGAAAAGGTGGAAGAACATGGAATGATAGGGTGAAGTGAAGTTTTGTTTCAAAGATAGAAGAAGACTAAATATATTTGAAGGAGTGGGAAAGGATATAGGGAGAAACTGGAGTGTGGAAGTGAGAGAAGGGGAAGGGAGAAAAAGGAAGGAGGGAAAGGATGTAGTCAGGTGAGAGAATGATTGGTAGGGCAAATTCCCAGAAGAGACAGAGATGGAATGAAGAGCATGAGGACAGTTGGTTTGCTGTGTGTGTGTGTGTGTGTGTGTGTGTGTGTGTGTGTGTGTTTGTGTGTGGGAATGGATAGGTGAGTTTCAAGGTTATATAATGAAGAGTGATGCAGCTTCTTTCCAGAGTCTTTCTCTCCCCTCAGGTACCTCTTCCTGAAGACCGATAACCTGAATCTAACCTTGCTTGGGTATATTAGGGGAAACAGAGGAAGAAGGCACAGTTCTTGACTTCAGGGTCCTCATTGTTTATTTGTGGGCATTAGTAACACACATTGATGTAATTAGGAAATTAAGGTCATAAAAGCTTAAATTTCTCTAAAGATTTAAAGTTACCTAGCATTTTCCTCAAAACCGCCCTGAGTGTGAGAGAATAGATATTATTATCCTCATTTTAAAGAGGAACAAACTGAGGTTTAGAGAGGCTAAAGGATTTACCCAAGGCCACCCAATTATTAGTCAGTTGTTTTGGGATCTGAAGCCCAAGCTTTTTGACTCCAAAGCCAAGACTCTGCATCAGAGGATTTGATCGTTCATTTGCCTGGTTGGTTGGTTGATGTCCTTTGTCTTTGAAAAGCACCAAAATGACATCACCATTGATAAAGTGAAATTTCAGTGCATCTGACTGGGGCTGATCAAATCAATACAAGCTCGGAATGCTCTACCACAGGTTGGGCACAGATAGTTCATATGAATATCTGGGGTGGATACCCCAAATTTGCGCATCCTGCATTTACCTTTTGCCTAGCGGTAAGGGTTTGGACTCCATCACTTCCTACTGAGATGCCTTTTGGCCAAGGTTCTCTGGTTGTTCCAACAATGACTTCAGTGGCCAAGTGACTTAGGGCTGTTTGCTCAGCTTTGAGAACAGGACATTCTGAGCTCAGCCTCTGATGAAATTTCAGGGATCTCGTTGAACCTTGCTTGTATGGAGAACTTATGAGGTCATGAGTTATAGACCAAAAAAAAAAAAAAAATGCCCAGTCATCATTACTCTGGGGCCTGCCAAAGCTTGCCCATTTTTTGTTCAGAAGAGAAGAGCCTGACTGGGGAAGAAGTCTTACCTGATACATTTTTTCAAATATATTTGTCTTAAGCTTGCTAGGGTTCTCTGGAAACTTGCTAGAGTGTACTGGAATTTTTTCAAGGTTCTGGACAATTCAATTAAATATATGTGTTAAATGCCCACTGTATGTTGGGTCCTAGAAGAGATACAAAGTGCAGGTTCATAGATTTAGAGCTGGAAGAAATCTAGGTGTATTAGGGTCAAACAAAGTTCTTTATGAAGTCCAAAGGGGAAACATATTCCTTACTGGGGCTGCAGTTAGATTGGAGAAGTTGGACTACGTCTCACAAGATATTAAGGCAACAGGCAGGAGAAGTGTGCCCCCGTGGCACTCACCAGCACTTTAAAAGAGAGAGATGAAAATAATTTAACAGCAACAAGGGAGGCAGCCTGGTCTAGTGGGAAGAATCCTGGAATGGAAGTCAAGAGACCAAGGTTGTAGTTTTGATCCAACCAGTAACCAGATGGACAAATGACATGTCTTTGGGTCTCATTTTCCTTACCTGTAGTAAAATGAGAGGGTTAATTGAGATCCAGGTTGCTTAAAGAGTTATCTGTGAACCTGTGTTTTGTTTTTTTTTTTAAAATATTTTGGTAACTGTATTTCAATAAAATTGCTTTCCTTTGTAATCTCCTGTATTTTGTTTTATGCATGTAGAATAATGATATTGAAAAGGAATCTATAAGCTTTTCCAATAAAAAAGAGATTATGAACCCTTGGTCTAAACTGTCTCTTAGAACACGTAAAATCCTGACATTCTACGTTATAAGACACTTTCCAGTCTAACAACTTTTGTTTGTAGATCCTTCCCAGCTCTGACATTCTTTCGTCTATATTCCAGGGTATCGACCACCTATTCATCAGCAAGCTTTCATTAGGTGCTTGAGTCTGGCACTGTGCTTGACCCTGGCGGTACACGTAAATTGAATATATCAAAATATATACATGCATACATATATACATATATGTATATACATGTGTATGTGTACACTCAAAATTACCTTGTATTTAGTGTGTACATATATACACTAAATACAAGATATATATGCATATACTATATATACTACATATATACACATATACTAAATACAAGGTATATATATGGATATACTACATACATACACACACACAAAGCACAAGGTAATTTTGAGTAAAGACATTAATAACTGAGCTTTGAAGGAAATCTCCAAAGCATAAGAGGCAGAAGTGAGGAAGGGGTGCATTCCAGACATGAGATGTCCTATGCAAAGACATGGGAATGGGAGATAGTATGTCATGTGAAGAACTACAAGAAGGAAAGATAGGAATGATGGGAGGTTATAGATAGATTACATAAAGGAATTGAAGAGTTCTTGATCAAGGAAGTGAAACTCCTTTGGGTGACAAGGTGATCAAGGGAATGTCAATATATACGCTGAATTCTCTTAATCTCTGGACAGTGGTGGGATTGTAGAGAAAGACTATGAAGTGGCCACTGAATTCCTTGATGAAGAGGGGGACTGATCTGGGGGCCGATTCAGATGTCTGCTACCTGGATTTGGATTAGGCAAGATATCTGAAAGGAGTGAACTGCCAAAGAAGAGAAGGTAACGTGGGCACAGTACTAGACACATGATAAGTGCTTGTAGAATGCTGATTGAGTCACTTTGTCAGTCAGTAGACATCTATCAAGCACCTACAATGTGCTAGGAACTGTGCAAAGTACTGGGGATACAAAGAAAGACAAAAGACAGTCCCCACTTTCAAGGAACTCACAGGCTGATTAGAGAGAAAACATGAAAATAAATCTTCGTGTTGTTTTTGTTCAGTCATTTTGAGTTATGTCTGACTCTCCATGACTCCATTTGGGGTTTTAGTGGCAGAGATACTGGAGTGGTTTGCCATTGCCTTCTCCAGTTCATTTTGCAGATGAGGAAACTGAGGCAAACAGGGTGAAGTGATTGGTCCAGAGGTCATACAGCTAAGTGTCTGAAGATAGATTTGAACTCAAAGAGATGAGTCTTCCTGACTCCAGGCCCAGTGTCCTACACATTGGACCACCTTGCTGCTCTCTAACTATGTACTTGTACAAAAAAGAAATCTACAAAGTAAGTGAAAGACTTTCATCAGAAAGGGGGGGGGGGAAATTAAGAAAAACTTCTTGTAGAAGGTGAAATTCCATCTGAATTTGAAGGAAGCCAAGGAGCCAGCATCTGGCAGTGACTATGGGGTGTCAGCCCTGTGCATGTGGCCCTGGGGTCTCTCTCTACTCTTATTCATTGCTAAAAGCAGTTGAGAGCATCTCCCCAAGACAGTACTTTTGGGACCAAGGTAAAAAAGGTGCAACTAATACTAAAAAGGATGGCCAGGAATTCAATGTCTTCTACGGGGAGCTAGGTCACAGAAGGAGCATGAGAGGAAGGGGTCTCCAAGGAGAGGATGTCTGTTAATGATCAAACCAGGTGACAGAAGTCACAGTGGAAGGGACTGACAGAGCTGGGCTGGGACATCGGACCAGGTTTGTACTTTACATTCCTTCCAGTTCTGACGTTGGAGAATTGGAGTACTTTCCAAAGAGTGGGAAAAGTTTAAGTGTCTCATTAAATGAAGAATCTAAATGATATCCTTTGTTAAGCTTTGATCTGGGCAGCCCTTATAGAGGATAGACTGTTTGCCTTCCTTATCTTTGAACTGTTGGAGTGAGAGGGAGTTCTTTGAATAGGAAGTGGGAGAGGTGGATCCCTCCTCTACTCCTGCATTTGCTCCCAGCAGGCAGCTAATAAGGCGAAGGTCTCTCATCTGACTATATTCAGTCACAGAATCACACTGAATATCAGAGCTAGAAGAAAATTTAGAAAAAGAACACAGTAATCATCTCATTGTACAGATGGAGAAACCATGTTCGGAAATGGAAAGGATAATTTGCTTCATGATGAGTAAAAGCTCTGTCTGGGGCGTTGGACTGACTCTACCCCCAGTCCATGGCTGAAGCCTGACTCAGACCACTGACTAAGCCCTTACTCCTAGTCCTTAGATTTAGTTTGGCCCCTCGACGCAAACTGTCCAAGGAACACATGCTGATCTGACCTTGGCTCCAAATTCAGTCTTGAGTCTGGCCTCAAACTGAGCTTTAATCCTGAACCAGAGGTTCTTAATTCAAGGCAAATGAAGTTATTTTTTAAAGTTTTCTTAATAACTACATGTATTCCAATATAATTGTTTTCCTTTGTGATCTGCTTCTTATTTTACTTATTTAAAAAAATTTTATTTTGATGAGGGAGTCTAGGTTTCACTTCACTGATGAGTCCATGTCACAAAAAAAGGGTAAGAACTTCAGACCTCGAATGACACTCCATCCTAGCCACAGACTAGGATGAATAGATTATTTCCTTTCTAAATCCTGAATCTGATCACAGAGTGATCCTTCACCCCATTCCTATAATGAACTTCGTGGGGCAACTAGGTGGTGCAGTGGATAGAGCACCAGTGCCGGAGTCAGGAGAACCTGAATTAAAATCTCACCTCAGACACTTGACACTCACCAGCTGTGTGACCTTGGGCAAGTCACTTAACCTCAATTGCCTCATCCTGGGTCATCTCCAGTCATCCTGATGAATATCTGGTCATAGGATTCAGATGGCTCTGGAGGAGAAGTAAGGCTGTTGACCTGCACAGCCCTCCCTCACTCAAAACAAAGTCAAATGCAAGTCATGTCATCATTTCTCTGATGGTGTGGTCTTCTTCAGCAATGAAGGATGAACACACTCGTAATTAACTTTGAACCTTCCTTCCCCAAGACAGCACTACTTATACTGACTCACCAATGGGTACAGTATATTACTAAGGGAAACAGATGAGTGTAGATGATTTGGTTTTAAACCATTTCTACCAGAGTGAAGAGATAGAAGTCAAATTGTGAGTTAAATATGCTTCAACATGAACATTATTTTGAAATATCAGGATATCTATCACAAAGAAGAGAGATTTGAGTTACCTATGTCACCTGAAAGGGCAAAACTCAGAACATGATAGGGTGGGTGGGCGTGAGGTTGCTGTTACAAGGAGTCAGATTCCAGATCAAAATCCCCAAAAGCTTTTTAACAATCAGAGCTAGAGGTGCCTTGTAGCAAAAACCCTGTCTATAGAGGTCAGACATTGTGGCACAGATGCTACAGAAGCTATTTGTGCAAGATGGTTTGGGTGAGATGGCCTGAACTCCCTTTGCATTCTGCAATTCTCACAATGCATTATTCTATGCTTTTGAGATTATACAATTCTTTAATTCTAATGTAGTAACTGCTCTGGAGTCTTCTCCTCACAATTCACACCCACATGTGTCCCCAGGAGGTTGACCCCAGGTTCCGAGGTACTCTGAGTTCAAATTCAGGAGTGTTTAGTCAATGTTTTAACCTTTAATAGTCAATCAATAAATGCAAATAGCTCAAAGCAAAGGCATTTGTTTACAAAGATAAGTAAAAGTCGTTTTCCAATAGCGTCCAACTCTTTGTAACCCCATATGGAGTTTTCTTAGTAAAGAAAGTGTAATGGTTTGCCATTTCCTTCTCCACTCATTGTATAGTTGAGGAAACTGAGGCAAACAGAGTTAAGTGATTTGCCCAGGGTCACACAGCTAGTAAGTGTCTGAGACCAGAAAGATGAGTCTTCTTGACTCAGGCCCAAAGCTCTATCCACTGTGCCACCTAGTAAATATAGTGGCTCTAAAATATTCTCCTCATAAATCTGGGGTACATTTCCCCATAAATATGCACTGTCAATGGAAAGAATTAGCAGTATAGATAAGGAATACTTGTAATGAGGTGCACTCGTAAGGTATACACAGGAGAGCAAGGTATCTCATATCTCTGGCACTGCAGGGCTCTGATGTCCTTTCCCTTGTCATGGTGTTCTGATAGTTCTCTCTGAGCTGAAACATCTCTGTTTGGCGGGTCACTTTGCTGGGCTGCTTGGGCCTGCTCTATTCTTTTTATTTTCAAGTTTATCTATTTATTTGTTTTCAATTTTCAACAATCACTTCCATAAGTTTTAAATTTTCTCCCCTTCCCTCACTCCACCCTTCCGAAGATGGCATGCAACCTTATATGGACTCTACACATGTATTCCTATTAAATACATTTTCACATTAGTCATGCTACATGGAAGAACTAAAATGAATAGGAGAAAGTGTGAGGAAAACTAAACGAAAGCAAACATAACAAAGGAGAATACAATCTGCTTCATTCTGTGTTCTGGCTCCATAGCTCTTTCTCTGGATGTTGATGGCATTTTGCATCATGAGTCCTTCGGAAATGTTTTAGGTCTTTGCCTTGTTGTGGAGGACTACGTCTGTCGGAAACAGAGAGAGACAGAGAGGCAGAGAGAGATAGAGGTAGAGAAGCAGAGAGACAGACACAGAGAAAACAGCTCTTGACTCCAGCAATTCCTCGTACTAGGGACAAATGACTTCTGATTAAGCCATAGCTGCCTCTCAGGCCAGATGCCATCTGAGGCAGGCAGGCTGCAGGGGCATTCTTCTATTTCTGCACATAGAATCTAATCCAATTCATTTGCAGGTGTTTTCTCAGGAATTGGGCTATTAATGTGCTGTCTCCTGCAGGGGAAGGTGGGGGGAGGCCGGAGACTGGGGCTCGCAGAGCTCGGTGGGAGCAGGCTGCAGGCTGTTCTGCTGATTCCTGTCAGTGTGGGAGTCCTTTCTTCACCTTGGGAACGGATGGCAACCTGTACCAACGATCTTAGGGCTCCAGCAGCCTCACTCCTCAGCATCATTAATCCTGGCGCCTGGCCTGGACTGATTGCAAATTATTCCGAAACAGATCTCAGTAATACAAAATCTCAAATTTCCACAGTACTTTAGAGTTTATAAAGTGCCTTCCCTCAGAACATCCTTGTAAGGGTGGTTAGTGCAGGCACTACTGCCCCATTTTTACAAAAGAGGAAACTGAGATTCAGTGATGGTAAGTGACTTGTGCAAGGTCACAAAGGCAGCCACAAATGTGGCTGCCACAACTTTAGCCAGATTTTCTTCATTTTAGAAGTGCTTTTCTCTCCATCTCGATGCTTCTCCCCGTCTACTGCTGCTTTCCAACTGCCTACAAGCATACCTATGTCTCCCCCATCCTCCAAAAACCCTCACTTGATCCACCCTCCCTGATAACGATTGTTCCATATCCATATCTTCTGCTCTTTGTGGCAGAAGGACTGCCTACAACAAGGACCTTTACCTGCTTTTTTTCAATCTCTTCTTAATTCTCTGCAGTCACTAAGGATCTCATTAATTGCCACATCCTTCAGTCTTTTCCCAGTTTCCATTCTTCTTGACATTTCTGCATGCCCTGACACTATCAGTCACCATTTTCTTGATATTTTCTTCTCTATGTTTCTGGAAACACTATTCTTTCCTGGGCATTCTTCTACCTGTCTGACTATTCCTGCTCAGTCTCCTTTGCTAGATATTCCTCCAGCTCATGCTTGCTTAATTGTAGATGGCCCCAAGGACTCTGTCTTAAGACCTCTTCATTTCTCCTCTTCACGCACACATTTATATATATAATTATGTATGTATATATACATACCATACATACAAATACATATGGCATATGTGTATATGGCATAGGTGTATATATTACATATAGTTTCTATGTGTGTGTATATACATGAATATATTAATTGTTTATGTAATTTGAAAATCTACTCCTTATCAGAGAACATACAATTTTTTTCCCCCATTTAACCACTTCCCTTCTTATCCTAGATACATTAATGTTACGTGTGCAGAAGCTTTTCAGTTTTGTGTAATCAGAATTATCTATTTTATTTTTTTATAAATCCCTTTATCCCTTATTTGATTAAGAATTCATCACCTACTCAGGGCAGCTAAGTGGAGCCATGGTGCACAGAGTGCTGGGCTTGGAGTCAGGAAGACTCATTTTTGTGAGTTCAAATATGATCTCAGATACTTACTAGTCATGTGACCCTGAGCAAGTCACTTAACCCTGTTAGTCTCAGGTTCTCATCTACAAAATGAAGTGGACAAGGAAATACTAAACCACTCCAGTACCTTTGCCAAGAAAATTCCAAATGGGGGCATGAGGAGTCTGAAACAACTGAAGAATAAGGCATCTCCGGCCCATAGGTGAGAGTTCTACTTTTCTATTTTTTTAGGATGACCTTTAGTAAAAAGTCAAGTGTCCATGTTCATATGGACTACTTGTGCCCAACCTGTGGCAGAGCCCTCTGACCTCATACTGGGCTGATCAGCCACAGATGGACACATTGTACCTTGACTCCAAAATAGCAATGTCATTTTGGTCCTCTTTGAGAATAGACAATATAGAAATACTGAAAACCAAAGGTGAGACTAATAAAATTGAAATTAGGGAAACCATTGAATTAATAAATAAAATAGTTGGTTTTATGAAAAAAAAACCAATAAAATTGATAAACCTTTGGTCAATTTGATTAAAAAAAAAGAATGGATAATATAATCAACCAATGTATCCATGTAGAATGTATTGTGGAATATGGTATAAGGTATTGGTCTAAGCTTAATTTCTGCAGACTGCCTCCCAGTTTTTTCAGCAGCTTCTGTCAACTAGGGAGCTCTTTCCTGAGTAATTAGTGATTTCCTATTATTGTTGATCTTTCCTTGTTGTATCCATTTCATTGATCTACCTGTCAATTATTTTAACCAGTACTAGGTGATTTTGATGATGTTGCCTGATTTTGAAATCCCTTCCCTAATTCTTTCATTATTTCTTTTGATATTCTAGGTCCTTAATTTTCCCAAATGATTTTTGTTATTATGTTATTAAGTTATATAAAGTGTGCCTTTGATAGTTTGATATAGTATTAAAATTATAAATTAATTTTATTATTACTTTTACTATGACATTATTATATTTATGATCATGATCTTGGCCCAGCCATAACCACTGCAGTCTCCACCAGGTATCTAAGTTCTTTATTTCTTTAAGGAGCACATTGTAATTAAATTTATACAAATCTTTTGTATTCTTTGATAGATTGATCCCCAAATACTTTATTCACTTTGTAATTATTTGGGATGGGATTTCCTTTTCTATTATTGCTTCTTGTATTTTATCATTATTATGATTAGTTTTTTTAAAGTAAAAGTTTTATTTTATAACCTGAAATATTGTTGACATTATTAATTACCTTGATTAGTATCTTTGGTGATTTTCTAGGATTTTCTAAATAAATCATTATATTAGCAGCAAGTAAAGATAGTTTTATCTTAATGTTACCTATCTTTATGACTTTAATTTCTTTCTTTTGTCTTACTGCTATGCTAGCATTTCCACAACTATATAAATAATAGTGGGGAGAGTGGGAATCCTTGTTTTACTCCCATGTTTGCTGAAAGCTTCTAGAGTATGTACCCACATTGCATCTGATATTGGCTTTTGGTTTCAGATAAAACTTTAAAAAGTCTCTCTGTGAGCATATATACTGTAGAGTTTTTAGTATAAATAAATGTTGTTCCTTGCTGCTGACTTTTCTTCGTTAATTGAGATAATCATGTGGTTTTGGATGTTTTAGTTTTTAATATAACTAATTATGTAAATTCTTTTTCTAATGTCAAATTATTGGATCCTTAGTATAAGTTTAACTTGGTTGTGGTGAATGATTTATTGGATGAATCACTATAGTCTATTTGACAGGATTTTATTTTAAAATTTTTAATTGGTATTCATTAATGACATTTATCTATTGTTCTGTGCTTTAGCATCCCCTCATTCAGGTACTAGGATTATCTCATAAAAGAAATATGGTAGTTCACTTTCTCAATTTTTGGAATAATTTATGAGGCATGAGTACTAATTATCCTTTTAAGATCTGATAAATGAAATAAATAAACAAACTTGATCCAACCATTTTGGAGAACAATTTGGAATTATGCCCGAAGAGTTATTAAACTCCCTATACACTTTGACCCAGCAATACCACTACTAGGTCTATTTCCATAGATGATAAGGGGAAAAGGAAAAGGAACTATATGTTCTAAAATGTTCAGAGTAACTCTCTTTGTGGTAGCAAAGAGCTGGAAACTGCAGGATTGCCCATCAGTTGGAAAACAGCTGAACAAGTTGTGGTATATGACTATGAAGTGCTATGAGAAATGGGGAGCTCAATGATTTTAGAAAAACATGGAATGATGAAATAATGAAGAGTGAAATGAACAGAAACAAGAGAAGACTGTACACAGTAACAACAATATTGTTTTAAGAATGATTTTGAATGAACGGTCATTTCAACTATTATGAATATCCAAATTAACTATCCAACAGACAAATGAAGGAACACACTATCTGTATCGAGAGAAAGAACTGATAAATAGAATAATCTTACATATATATAAATATGTGTGTATGTATATATATATATATGTGTGTCTACACACACAAATATATATATACATTTGTATCTAATTGTGGCCATCTCTACTGTGGTGGGTGGAGGGAAGGAAAAAAAGAAAAGGAAAAATAAATTTACATTATAACTGTTGTTATATTTAAAAGGAACAGCAAATTATACATAGTAGATTTATAGTTTCATGTGTAATCATCCTTTTGTTATGGAAATGCTTGTTTTATTTCAAAAACTGAAAATAAAATTTAAAAACTTGATAAATATACATCAGGACCAGATGTTTATTTCTTGATTGTCTCCTTTCTAGCTAGTTCTATTTCCTTATCTGAAGTTGAATTATTTAAGATGTTCATTTGGTTTTTTTAGTTTGAATATTTTATATTTTTGAAGACATCCTCTATTTTTTCTGTGTTCTCAGTTTTATTAGTACAAAACTGTACATAGTAAGTACAAAAATAAAATATATAATATAATATGTAATAAAATAAAATCCTTTTTATTTCTTCTGGTTTCATAGAGATTTCTGTTTCACCTTGTTCATTTACTACTTTGTTGATTTGATTGTTCGTCTTCTTTGTAACCAGATTAACTAAAGGTTTATCAATTTCATTAGTCTTTTCAAAGAACCAGCTTTTCACTTTATTTATCACTTCTATATACTTTTTTTGGTTTCCAGTTTATTCCTCTCTAATTTTTAACATTTCATTTTTTTGTGCTTATTTTAGGTTTGTTTATTGGCTGACTTTCTTAAAAATTCATATTCTCTTCCCTAATCCTTTCTTTTTATATTTTGTTAAATAAGAGTTTGTAAATATGTGATTTTCTCGAGTACTGAATTAGCCACACTTCAGAAATTTTGGCATGTTTTATGAACATTATTTTTAAAAAATAATTATCATTTCTATGATTTGTTCTTTGTTATTATTTAGGATTCGTTGTTAAATTCCCATTTTGGTCTGTATCTTTTTTTTGTGCTCCCTGAATTGATTACTAGTTTATTGTGTTATGTTCTGTACTCACTATTTCTCCCCTTCTATGTTTATTTGCAATATCTCCAAGCCCAATACATGATCAGTTTTTTCAAAAAGTTCCATGTTGTGCTGATAAATATGCATACTCTATATTAGTCTCATTTAGAAGATACCATGAGTATTTTAGTTCTAATTTTTTCAGCAATTTATTCAATTCTATTTTATTCATTTCTCTTGTATTTATTTTCCTGTTAGTCTTCTCTAAAAATGGAGAAAGAGCCATTGAAATCTCCTGTCATTATTGTATTATTGCCTACATCACCTTGTAGTTTGGCCAATTTTTCCTTTATAAATTTAGGTGTGATAGCACTTATAGCATATAAGTTCAATATCAATATTAGCTTATTGCTTGTGATTTCTTTCAGAATAATGTAATTTCCTTGTTTATCCCTTTTTATGTTATGAATGATTTTGTTTTGTCTGATAGCATGATTGCAACTCCTTTTGGACATTTTTTATTCACCTGCTTCATAGCAAATTTTTTCAGCCATTCATTTTTATTCTTTATATGCATTTGTTTTTCAGTGGTGTTTGTTGTAAGCAACAGATTGTGGAATTTTATTTTCTTAGCCAATCTGTTGACATTTTTCATTTTAATGGATTTAATCCATTCACATTTAAAGTTACAAGATTTAAGTTGATATTTTCCTCCATTTGTCTCTAATTTTTTTCAAATTAGTATTTCTCCCTTCTTTCTCTGTAAACATAGCATTTTGACTCCAGTTATTTTAGGTTAATCTACTTTAAGGCAACTCTATTCCTAACAGTTCTTTCACCCTTCACCCTAAAGTCCTCCCACATTTGTTGAATTTCTCTAGTTTCAGAATTGTCTTTTTACCTGATTGTTTTCATTCTTCCCTTCTTTCCTCTTCTCACTTTAATAGTTAAGTAAAATCTCCCTTTCTTTCCTCCTATTAGCTTGTTTTCTCATTAATTTTTAAATGTTCATTTTTTTCTTTTCCCTAAAAACAATTTCTTTCCTTCATTATCTTTATTATTTATTTTGCATTTCTGTGTTATGGTTGTCTATCTAGATATCTGCTTTGCCCTAAGACTTTTTTTAAGTCCTCTTTAGTCTCTATTCCTCATGGAATTATAGCTTCTAAGGGACCTATTTTGGGTTACCGCTTCCAAACAATTTTTATGTTGTTGCCTTGTAGATCTTACCTCCTGTCCCCACCTTTTTTGTTTTATCTCACTTTTAGAAATACCAGTTCCTATATGTGAGAGAAAGGATATTGCCCTATGGTAGGAGCTTTCCTGCATCCCTGATTATACAGCTTATTATTTATCTTTGTTCCCTTCCTCAATACTGGTATTTTTTCCTATTTGAAATTATGAAATCTCCTCCCTGTGTCCATGCCTTCCCAGTCTTTGTGGTGTAATTCCTAATATTCCTCTATTGCTCACTTTCTGACTTCTTTCCCTTTGATGATAATTTCTTTCTATTTCTTTATAAATCCTAAATAGTAACTGTTTCTCTTTTATTTAGGAACCCTGAGGAGCTTCTCCTCCCAGTTTGAATTTTTAAAAAAAAAATTTATTAAAAGGGGCCATCCGTGGAGCAGCTACTTAAAGAGGCCTATTCAATTCAATGGGAGTATCTCACTCAAAGTGAGAATCTGATAAGACCTTAGCCTAAAATGGCCAAGGCCTCACATTGTATCCTGGACCTTTTCCAGTCATCCTGATAAATATCTGGCCTCTGGACCCAGATGGCCCTGGAGGAGAAAGTGAGGCTGGTGACCTTGCACAGCCCTCACACACTCAAATCAGAGTCAACTACAAGTCATGTCATCATCTTAATATCATGGTCCTCTTCAAGAAACAAGGACAAACATAATTTCATGCTGGGCCTCAAAGCCATCATAGCCTCCCCTAACTTCAAACAATTCTCATTTCAACAATTTCAGTTTCTGCACTAAGTGACTTCCAGAGGGACAGATCTGGCCCCAGTTAGAAGCTGGCTCTTTCTATCAGATTAGTGGAGTATCACGCAGTCACACACATGTGTCCTGCCCCAGTTCTCCCCATCCTTCTGGTTCTTTGACTGAGCTCTGCAGCAGCACAGAATGTAGTCATACTACTGTCCCAGCAAGTCAGGACAAGCTCCTGTCTTTGGTTTTCTGGGAGGAGTGAGAGTAGGGATGAGGAGTTGAGTTCTGTTGTAAGCTGCAGTGTTAGCTTATGTAGCCTTACCAAAATGTGATGGGTGGTGGGGAAGAGAGTGCTAAGTGAACATTTTAAGTTTAAAGGTTAGCATTAGCCTTCTCTGCCTTTAGATCATCAAACTTGTATTTCATTAGGGTTCTTAGTACCTCATGGGGGCATCTAAAAAGCATTCTCTCTTGTGAATAACCCCTATTTTAGAGAGATTTGGAGTAGTGAGAATTGAAGAAAACGTCTTAGTCTTCTATTTTGTTAGTCATATGACCCAGAAGTATTTTAATTATATTTTAAACAAATTTTAAAGTTCAGTTGGGTAAAAATATTTTATGAATAAGGAGAAAAGTTGCCTTTGGAAAAAAATCTGGAATTTGAAAAAAAAAAAGGAAGATGATCCTGATAATCTCATCTTTTGCCCTTGATTTGCTTTGTCAAATATGGGGATGGGATTGCACCAATATGTCATCTGGATGCCCTTGTGACCAAGGACTTGCATCAGCCAGGTTGCAGCCTGGGATTACACCCATAGCATGTGGCTATGGGCCAGGGCAATACTGAACTAACTTACACAGAGATTTAGATCTGTGACCCTGTCCTTGTCCTCTAATTGACTCAATTAACCAACTGCATTATTGAAAAAAATCAGACCTTCAAATTTAAGTCAATGTTTCACTACTGATGCAGTTTTAGCTTTGTTGTTTTTGATCTGCTTGTGTAGGGAACTTTTAGTTGAAGAAATTCCCTCTGCCAATGCAGATGAGCAACTTCTCCACAGTTGTCAGTCTTTGAGAACTGCCTGAGGCACTGGGAGGATGAGTGATATGCCCAAGGCATTATGGGAATTTAGGTCTTCCCAAATCCAAGACTAGTCCTTTACTTAATACCTATGTTGACTCTCAAAGTATTGGGATTATTTGGAAAACACACACAACTCACTTCCTATCCATTTCATGGGTTTGGTTGGGGAAAATTATTCTGCACTTTAATTATCTTGCACATCACTGACAAAAGAAATGTATTTAATAATCAAATCTGCTTCTCATAGCACTTTTGTTTTTCCCCTTACTTATGTGATATAGAGTAGTGGAGCTATCAATGTCTACATCTTTTCATGTTAAGCTATAAGCTCCTCAGAGTCAAGACCCTCCCATTTTCTCCAAACTGTATCTCCCTTCATTCCTAGTGCAGTGTTCTACACTGCATAGACCCTTCACAAATATTTGTTACATTGTGTTATATTGTCCCTTCATTCACTATCATGTCATTGTACCAGCATACTTCCCCCAAGTACATTTTAATTTTATTAGGTAAATCTTTGAAATCACTGTTGCCTCCTTACTAATAAGCTAGGCCCACAATACTAATTATTTTAACAGGAGTTCACATTTTTTTGCTCTTTCGTTTCATCAGTTTAAAGCTAGAAGGGAACCTCCCAGACCATTTAGTCCAAGGTCAAGTTAGACCAAGGAGTCCTGAAATATTCACTGAGTCAAGAGCTGCACTCCCTATATGTGAAAAGTAGTAGAGAACTTTTATGGATTAATCCAGTTCGTTGGAGAACATGAGCAAGAACTTCATGGAACAAGAAAGAGTTCCTGGGTTTCAGTCAACACTTTTGGAGGGAGCTTCAGGCAGTCCACCCATCTAGAACTGGCAATCTGGCACCACTGAATTGTAGCTGAAAGGGACGTTAAAGGTCATCTATTTCAAACTCCTTCATTTTGCAGATAAAGAAACTGAGGCATAGAGAAATTACATCACTTATCAAAGGTCGTACAGATAGTTAAGTGGCAGTACCAAACTTGAACACTATCCTTTGACCATAAACTTAACATTCTTTCCACTGTACTATACTAATATTCATTGCCACCAGACTGGAGCAGGTTGTGCAAACATAGTTCACATTTTCCAGTTGAGGAAACTGAGGTTCAGAGAGGTAAGGGTTTCACTCAAGGGTAGGAGCAACATTCAAATCTACTGCTTTTCCCATTCTAGGATAAAAAGGAATGCCTGAGCCTTATATTTGAAGCTACAGAGCCTCTCCATGGCAAATAACTCTTAGAGATTGTTGTAGGTGAGGAAAGAAAGATGAATCTACTCTGAAAGAAATTGTGGCTATGTAGGAATCAAATTTATAACTTTAGAAATACAAAACCTGCTACTCTATGCTTGGATGGATTCTAAGCACATTGGAAAAAAAGTCTGAAATACTTCTATCACATTGAACACACCATTTGACATAAGGGGAAAACTTTCTAACAAATAGAGCTATCTGACAGTGGAACAGGCTGCCTTGGCTGGTAATGAATTTCCTTTCATTGCTGCCATTTAGTGATTTTTCAATTGTGCCCAACTCTTTGTGACTCCATTTGGAGCTGTGATTGTGTGTTCTAAGATTCCTCCAAATCCTGACATTTCAGCTAGGTGGCCCAGTGGATAGAGTGCTGGGCCTGGAGTCAGGAAGAGTTAAATTCAAATCCAGTTTTGGATACTTGCTAGCTATGTGACCCTAGACAAGTCACTTAACCTCTGTCTGCCTCAGTTTCTTCAATTGTAAAATGGGGATAATAGTAGCATCTACCTCATAAGGTTGTTGTTAGGATTAAAGGAGGTGATATCTGCATGGTGCCTAGCATAGTGCCTGGCACACAGTGGGCATTTAATAAATATTTGTTCCCTTCCCCTACAATGACCATGGCCTCCACTTATGCATAAGGATGTATCTGCAGGTTTCTCTCACTCAGTTCCCACCAGAGAAACCTTAAATTGGGTGATTTCATTCATTTCCACATCTTGGTCTTCTATGTGTGAGCCATGGTATGAAAGAGGATGCAGCAGGACCTGGAAAGAGTCAAATATCAAGACCTATGTTCTAGCAATCTCTCCCTGGCCAGATGCCTGGTGGATGAGGGGTTGGGCTGGGGAGGGGGGAAAGGGGGGTTGGTGGGCCCTGATTATTTCCAGATGGACTTAGGAAAACTCTCTCCTTTCTAGACTGCCTTCCAGCAATGACCCTTTCTCAGCAAACCCATAACATTACCATCACCTAGTCCTAGAATCTTTTGATTGGAAGGAAACTTATCAATTATCGAGTCTAAACTCCCTAACTAAGGTCCACAGAGAGGAAATGCCTCCCTTGAGGACATAGATTGATCCAAGGGCAGAGGTAGACCTCAAACCCAAATATTCTGATTTCTAGCCTAGGGCTCTGGCACCTTTGCCACCCTGGTTTGTCAATGAATGAATGGAGGAGGGAAATCAGTTTTGCTCCCGGGGGAGGAGGCCCAGTAACACTATCTTCCTCTTCCTGCCCCCTGAGATTTTTCAGTCTGAGCCCTCTAGTCAAGGGTAGTGTTTCCAGGTCTGGCCCAGCCCTGCATCTGATGGATAGTTTTGGCTGCTTGCATTCTCAGTAAATCCAAACCTCTCTCTCTTTTTCTGTCCTCAAAAGCCGAAAGCTTCCATCACAAAAGCTACTTGTGACTGGGGAAGGGGGCAGGGGCCTTTGGAACAAGGAAAGTAGTCATGAAACTCCCTGGGAGACTGTGCTGTTCCTCCACCCTTTCAGCTGTTCTTTCCCTTCTCCTCCAAGACACACACACACACACACACACACACACGCACACACATACACACACAGTCACCAAAGCCAGAAAATTGGTTATTGCCGCAGCTGGAAGGAATCAGAACACAAGGATTTGAACATGGGAATTACATCATAAGAAATAGAAACCAAGTATGAGAATGTTGAATTCGGATGCAAGTATACAAATGTAACAAATGGAATGCAAGGATAAGAAAGTAAAAATAGAAATCGAGAATTAGAATGCAGAATTAGGATGTAGGATCAGAACACTGGGACAATCACCCTCATTGAGCAGAAAGAAAGACCCCAGCAAGAACAAGCAGGAACAAACATCTGGTGCTCTTTAGCTGGAATTCATTAGCAGTCATCTCAAGGGGGAGGAAAAGAGATCTGTGTCCTCAGACTTTGGGTTTCCTGAGAGCAAGGACCCTTCAGACCATGACCCCTGTCCCCACCCAAGAACTACGGACTCTTCCTCCTCTTTAGACTGGGGGATCCTTGAGGACAGATGCTTTCTTAAGCATAGAAAGTATCTAAGCATAAGAATAAAGGACATATAACATGTAACCCATGGGCCTCTGGGCTTATATGTTGTTGTTTAGTCATTTCAGTTGTAGTGAGTCTTCATGATTCCATTAGGGATTTTCTTGACAAAGAAACTGAAGCTGTTTGCCATTTTCTTCTCCAGTTCATTTTATGCATGAGGAAACCGAAGCAAACAGTTAACAGGATTAACTGACTTGTCCGTGTTCACACAACTGAGGCTGGATTTGAACTCACATCTTCCTGACTCCAGGCCCAGTGCACTATCCCCTGCACCACCTAGCTGCCTACTGGCCTTATAGGGATTGGACCTTGTCTTGGTTGCAGCTCTCCAAATTATATTTCTTTGTCTCATTTTTGTCCAGAGATTCTTCTGGGAATCTCAGAATATAGGTACTGTCCAGATCTCCACAGATGTAGTAAAAAGGTCAGAGGTTTCTATGTAAGCGCTCAAGGTAACAAGACATATCAGGAAAAGGACAGCCTTTTTTTTCACCTTATAAGAAATGAAGAAAAATACAGGAATCTTACTAACCCATGAGCAACTGACATTATTCTCCCTTTTTTGTGGATCTTATCCTTACTTCAGGGAAAATGAAAATCAGTTCTAAAACACAACTCTGATCATGACACCCTCCTACTTAATAAACTCCAGTGGCTCCCTATTCACTCTAGAAGCTAATATAAAATCTTCTGTTTGACTTCATAACTTAGTCCCTTTGTATCTTTCCAGTCTTCTTACACCTTAATCTTTTCCATGAGACCCGGTAATGTTGACCTCTTTGTTCTTCCTCAGATCAGACACTGCATCTCTCAATTTTGCATTTTCACCAGACTGCCCTCCCCCTCATACCTAGAACTTTCTTTCTCTTCATCTCCATCTCTCAGTTTCCATGATTTCCTTCAAGTCTCAGATAAAGTCTCTCTTTTGTAAGAAGCCTTTTCTGGTCCTCCATAATCTTAGTACCTTTCCTCTAAGATTCATCCAATCCAAAATTTCTCCAGTTTATGCTGTCTATATCTTATTCACATATAGTTGTTTGCATGTTGTCTCTGCCATTAGACTGTAAACTCCTTGAAAGCTAGGATTATCTTTTACCTTTCTTTGTATCCCCATTGATTAACATGATGTCAGACACATGGTAGGTGCTTAATAAATGTTTGTTGCCTTGTTAACTTATGTGGCCCCTTACAATCATAGTGATGCCCATGATTTGGGACTACCCTTGGAAGGAAAATAGACTTGGGGTTTCTAGAGAGGCATGGCCATGAAGTTCTAGTATATTCCATTTTCATACTTGGGCCATGAAGATCTCCTGTCTGACAAAATCTTAAAAGTTTGGATTCTCCTTAGCGGTCAGAACATGTTATCTGCATACTCAACATACTCCAGTAGCTATCACCTCCAAGATCAAATACAAAGTTCTCAAAGTCCTTCATAACCTATTCCTCACCCACCTTGTACCATACTCTTATACCTTACACTCTTCCTCCCCACCTGCACTCTGATCCAATAACACCAGCCTTCTTGCTGTTCCATGAAGAGATCCCATCTTTTGACTCTAGGAATTTTCTCTGGGAGCCCTACCTCCACCCCAAAATATTCACTCTCATCATCTCTGCTTATTGGCTTCTATGGATTCCTTTGTTGTGATTTGTGACCATCTCTTTGGTATTCTCTGTACCCAAGACATCAGACTGGTGGCAGTGTCACCTAGTACATTATTGCTTGTCCTTTGTTTTTGAAGAGGACCAATGGCATTAAAGGGTGATGTCTTGACTTGAGACAATGAGTCAGAGTTGTATAAAGTTGTCAGCCTCACTCTCTCTTCTAGATTCATCAAGGTTCAGTAACAAGACAAAAGTCAGAATGACTGATGATGGCCCAGGATGCAGTGGATGACCTTGGCATCTTTGATGTCTGACCAAACTCTAAGTGCTCCACAGAACCTGCTTCAGCCCCTTTCATGGTTCATTGGAACAAATTGTTCTCATCTGGCCACTCTAGAGAAAGAAAAAATCTTCATAGGCTTGAAGTACATATCCCCTAACTCACAAGGTTAGAAACCTGTCGGTTACCGTCAATCTGGTTTAGCCCATCTGCTGAGATTGCTTTACTGGGTTGTGGCCACTGTGCATGTTATGGATTCTTTGGAACCATAGGTGAAAGTTGGATGAGAGGCAGATACCAAAGGTGAATGGCCAGCCCCTGCAAAGGGCTTGACAAGCCCTCATACCACAAGTGCTAGTCTTCCCTAAACACCCCATAGACCCCATAGATATAAGGTTTGGGATTTAGTAGATTATAATAGGATGATTGTAAAAAATGAAATTGGGTTGGGAGAGGTAAAATAGAGCAAATTGTCTCAAACAAAAGAGGCAGAACTATTGCAATGGAGTGAGAAGGAGGCAAAGATCAGGTAGTGTGAGTACCTTATTCTCATTGGGAACTGGGTTAAAGAAGAAATAACATACATCTAGTAGGGTATAAAAGTCTTTTTAATTTACAAATCAACAGAAGGGCTAGAAGATAGGATAAATGAGGGACTCTTAGAAGGGTGTGTGGATTAGGAGGTAGTGACCTAAAGAAAATCAAATTTCTGAGAAGGGATAGGGTAAAAAGAGAGAGAGGGAGAGAGAAAAAAGGGAAAAAATGAGGAAAATAGGATGGAGGAAAATATACAACTAGTCATTGTAACTTGAATGTGAGAATTGGTTGAACTCACCCATAAAATAGTAATGGATAGCAGAATGAAACAGACACCAGAATGTGATAATATGCTGCTTACAAGAAATGCATTTAAAAATGAGAGAAATACATAGAGTAAAATAAAGGGCTACAGTAGAATTTATTAGGCTTCAGCTGATGTAGAAAAAGTAGGAGTAGCAATTATGATCTCAGACAAAGTTAAAATAAAACATTTAATTTAAAAAGACAAACAAGGAAACTACATTATATTAAAACGTACCATAGATAATAAAGTTAGATCAATATTTTATACACACATATGATATGGCATTCAATTTTTTTAAAGGAAAAAGTAAATGAGTTACAGGTGGAAAGAGATAGCAAAGCTATAATAGTGGGGGACTTCAACCTTCCCTTCTCAGAACTAGATAAATATAACCAAAAAATAAATAAGAAAGAAGTCAAGGAGATTAATAGAATCTTATATTTGCTAGATATAATAGACAACTGGGGAGAACTGAATGGAAACAGAAAGGAATATAC
>JAJHZJ010000031.1:6242385-6307417 GCA_023548195.1 Bettongia penicillata ogilbyi
CTCCAGCTTTCCTGCTGGAGAATCTGGAGCAGAGAATGAGATGATCAGGACTGGGTATGTGGAAATGAGGATAGCCATGAAGCCAGGTACTGCAGTTTGTGAAAACTTCTGTAGCTGGTGAGACAGAGAGGAAAACATATTTACTCATCTCCTTTTTCCCTTTTTCTTCCTCTTTTTCTTACTAAACTGGTTCTACACATATACACAAAACACACACACACACACACACACACACACACACACACACACACACACACACACCTCTTCCCTTATTCTTTTCTTCCTGGATTCGTTGGCTTTATTCAAGTCCCAACCAAAATCTCACCTTTTTCAGAACATTTTTTCTGATGCCCTCCTCTGGTGATTGTTTAGAATTTATTCTGTATATACTTTATTTGTATGTATTTGATTGCATGTTGTCTCCTCCATTAGACTGTGGGCTCCTCAAGAACAGAGATCGTCTTCAATCTTTCTTTGTATCATAGGCACTTTAGTATAGTGCCTGGTACATAGTAGGAGTTTAATAAATGTTTATTGACTGACTGGCTCCCTACCTAATTCCATTTCCACGGCCTGTAGATGAGGGAGGAGTTTGAGGAGATGGTTGGGTGAATGCTCCATTTAGAGTTCTTGGACTATGTCTTTTTCACTTTCTTCTATGTTTATTAATCTAAGCAGCCCCAGTAAATCGAGTGACTAAGTTCTTTGATGGGGAACGGGAAGAGTGGGTCCTTTGACGCATGAGAATAAATGATCTCAGATACAGGGTAGGTGCAAATGTTAGATTTAATATTTTGGAGTGATATTTCACTTTCATCTCCAAAATTAAATTCAGAACCTGACCAACATCAAAGTGAGAAACTATGGAATGGTGGGAAAGGGGAGTAGACTGAGAATTTTCAGGTTGGATGTTCTCTGGTAGCTTATGGAAATACTGAATCATTTCTTTGATTTTTATTTTTTATTCTATATGAGGTTCAAGAGCAACTCTCATGGGACCTCTTGGACCATGGATGATGGCTTGAGCATGGTGTCACCTGGTGGACCATTTAGATGCTGTGCTCCATCTTTGGCTAACTAATATGGATAACATTAATATAGGTTTAATAAAGGCAGCACAAGAGATAGTAAGGGCTGCTGGTATTACTACAGTGCCCCAGGTGTCATACACAGCCTCTACTCGTATAACATCTGTAATATGGGGTTAGTGATATTTACTGAGCTCACAGGGGTGGTTGTATGTGTGTGTGTGTGTGTGTGTGTGTGTGTGCGTGTGTGTGTGTGTATGTGTATGAATGAAATTTAAACTATAAATAGAGCACAGAATTTTAGAGCTGAATGGGGCTTTGGAATATTAGTTCAACAAGAATTTATTAAAGATGCATTTGTGGGAGCTGTTTGGTTCTAGGAATATAAGGTAAAACAAAACAAAACACTAATCCATGCCCTCAGGCAGTTTATGTTCTGTTGGAGAAATATATTTACAGAATAGTAAATACTAAATGCACCAAGTGAGTGCTAAGTAATTTTCAGGTGTTAGGCAGCACAGTAGTGTAATCGGGGGCTCAGTATAGACTTCTTGTAGGGGGTAACACTAGAGTTGACCTTTGAAATATGTTGGGGGGATTCTAAGTGGAGGAGGTGAGGAAGGAGTACATTGTAGGTCTGGGGGACTGACTACCTATGCAAAGGCCTGGAGATGGAAGAGGGAGTGCCATTTATAGAAAACAGTAATAGATTAATTTTGCTAGAACATAGAAAATGCGAAAGAGAACAATGGGCATTAAACCTGGAAAGATAGACACAAACCACATTATAAAGGCCTTTAAATGTTAAATAGGGAGCCACTGGAGCTTCTTGAGCAGGGGATTGACATGGTCAGACCAATATTTTTTTAAAGGAAATTTAGATGTGGTAGCTGCATGGAGAATAGATTGAGGAGAGGACAGCCTGGAAGCAGGTAGACCAGTTAGAAGGATACTGCAGTTGACAAGATGAGAAGTGACAGGTTTGGATCAGATAATGTTAGAGTTGAGAGACATGTGAGAGATGACTGGGGCCAAAAGTCCTTCCTTCTATAGAGGAGGATTCAGTTTTAGGAAAGAGTGACTTGTTCAAGTTCATACAACAAGTCAATGGCAGAGCTCATTCTAGAATCCAGGCTTCCTGACTCCCAGACTCAAGCTCAACACACACATACACACAAATGCACCCACCCACACTCATAATACACATTCACACATACACTTATATGTGAATCACATGTACATCGTTCACTTTCTCTAACATTCATACGCAGACATACATTCTCACATTTGTTCTCCTACATACAACATATGCATAAAATTCACACTAGCTTACACACACACACTCTCTCCCTCTGTCTGTCTCTCTCTCTCTCCCTCTCAAGCTGTGATTTGAGTCCATGCAAAGATTCCATGACGTGCTACTGGAGAGGAAAGGCTCTTAGCAGCATGCACCTGTCCTTGAGACCAGAAAATCACCTGTGTCAGCAAGTCCCTGGGCTGTGTACTCTGACTCTTGGCTGTTCTGTGTCTCTCCTCTCCTTTCTTCTGTCTTTGCCTCTCTCTTTCTGTGTATCAGTTCCTTTTTTCTTCTCTTTGTCCCTTTCTTTCTCTCTGCTTTCCTCCACCTCTGTTTTTATCTTCATACATCTTTCTCTTCCTGTTTGCCCCACTCTCTCTCTCTGTGTCTAGCTATTTATTTTCTCCTCTGTAAAAGAGGAGGCTGAACTAATCTTCCTTCATTTATTTGTTTCTTCCTTCCTTCCTCTCTCTCTCTCTCTCTCTCTCTCTCTCTCTCTCTCTCTCTCTCTCTCTCTCTCCTCCTTCTCCTCCTCTTCCTCCTCACCCAGACTCAGCAGCTGGCCATTGTCTGAGTATGTCTATAATCAGGTGTAACTCTTGGCCCCAGAACCCAAAAAGAGAGCATGGAATATTGGAGCATTTTTGAGATAGGAAGATTATCTTGACCACTCTTCTCACATTATATAACACTTTAGAGTTTGATTTCATGCGTTTTTTGCCTCCATGGACACAGGTCCCAGTGTCTGTGCACCTGAGTTGAATATTTTTCTAGTAACCATGGTCCATGAAAACCTCCATCCCATTAGATACCCAAACCAGTACTTTGGTAATCAACTTTTGTGAACAGCTAGCCCAGACATACAGCACTGAAGTTTTCTGAGCTGGATAGGATCTGATAGAACTTGGGCTCCACTAGCAGAACCTTCAAGAACCAGAGCAGGACTTGAGTAGAGGACAGGTAAGGTCACATCAATTCAACTCAAGGAATCTTAGTTTATAAATCTTTATCTATTTGGAGCATAAACTCTATGAAGGCAGGGACTCTTTCCCCCACCCCCCCCCCCACCCCCATCATTGTACTTCTAGAACTGAGCACAGGACCTGGCACACAGTATAAGTTTAAAGGCTTTCCTCGAGTTTTGACTGCTAATGCCTTCCCCTTCAAGGCTACCTTTGTATATTTTCTATATATCTCTACGTAAGTTTTGTATCTACCTATGGGGGGCAGCTAGGTGGTGCTATGGATAGAGCACCAGTGCAGGAGTCAGGAGGACCTGAGTACAAATCTCACCTCAGACACTTAACTCTCACTAACTGTGTGACCTTGGACAAGTCACTTAACCCCACTTGCCTCATCCTGATGAATATCTGGTCACTGGATTCAGATGGCTCTGGAGGAGAAGTGAGGCTGATAACCTGCCCAGCCCTCCCTCACTCAAAACAAAGTCAAGTGCAAGTCATGCATTATTTCTCTGATAGCACAGTCTTCTTTGGCAACGAAGGACAAACACATACACATCTACCTATGGAAGGGTGTTTCTGGCAAAGCTTTGACTGACTGCCATTAAAGGGAGACTATGTTAGTAAAGATGCTGAAAGTTCTATTATTTCCTTCTTATGGGAAGAGAGAAAGCTAATTTGAGATTAGGACCAAGAGGGTGGAGTTTCAAGGCCCTCTTGAGAGAAGATTCATGGAGAGGGGTATGGGTGGAGTAGCAGGGTTTTACCCAGAAATAAAGAGGAGCATCCTCACTGTTTCAACCAGCAGTAGCAATATTTGCAATTCCCTTCTTCAAACCCATACCTGCAAAGAAGACTCCAAGAGGTCAAAGCTAAAGGAACAAATTATAAGCTATATTACAATGTGGGCACTCATTCATGTGGCTGGAGCCCTGATTGCAAGAAAAAAAAGACAGTTATGGGCCTCATTCCTCAAATATGTAGAGAACTGAGTTGGACTTATAAAATCACAAGTTGATTGATAAATGGTCAAAGGATATGAACAGGCAGTTTTCAGACAAAGAAATCAAGGCCAGCTATAGCTATATACAAATGCTGTAACTCACTATTAATCAGAGAAATGCAAATTAAAACAACTCTGAGGTACCACCTCACACCTATCAGAGTGTTTAAAATGACAAAAAAAGGAAAATGTCGGATTTTGGAGGGGATGTGGAAAAATTGGGGTGCTAATGCATTGTTGGTGGAGTTGTGACCTGATCTAATCATTCTAGAGAACAATTTGGAACCATGCCCAAAGGGCTATAAAACTGTGCCTACCCTTTAATCCAGCAATAGCAGTGTCAGATCTATATCCCAAAGATATGCAAAAGAAAGGGAAAAGGACTTATTTGTATAAAAATGTTTATAGCAATTCTTTTTGTGGTGGCTAAGAATTGCAAATCAAAAGTATGTCCATCAACTGGGGAATGACTAAACAAGTTGTGGAATGATTGCAATGGAACATTATTGAACTATAAGAAATGACAAGAAGGTTGATTTCAGAAACACACAGAAAGACTTACATGAATTGATGTGTAGTGAAGTGATCAGAGCCAGGAGAATGTTGTACATAGTGACAGCAAGATTGTATGATGAAGAACTGTGAATGACTCAGCTATTCCCAGCAGTACGATGATAAAGGCAATCCTTTCTTTTTAATGTTTATTTATTTATTTATTTTTAGCTTTCAATATTCATTTCCACAAAATTTTGAGTTCCAAATTTTCTCCCCATCTCTTCCCACCTTATAACACCTTGCATTCTGATTACCCCTTCCCTCAACCTGCCCTCCCTTCTATCACATCCCTCCCTTCCCTTATCCCCTTCTCTCTTTTCTTGTAGGGCAAAATAGGTTTCTATACCCCATTACGTGTATTTATTATTTCCCAGCTGTATGCAAAAACAATTCTCATTATTCATTCCTAATACTTTGAATTCCAACTTCTCTCCCTTCCTCCCTCCCCACCCATCCCCACTGAGAAGGCAGGCAATTCAATATAGGTTTTATAAGTGTAGTTTTGCAAAAGACTTCCATAATAGTCATGTGGTATAAGACTAACTCTATTTCCCTCCATCCTATCCTGCCTCCCATTTATTCTATTCTCTCTTTTGACCTTGTTCCTCCCCAAAAGTGTTTACTTCTGAGTACTCCATTCTCCCATTTGCCCTCCCTTCTATCATCCCCCTCACCCACTTGTTCCCTTCTCCCTTACCCTTCTGTAGTGCAAGATATACTTTCATATCAAACTGAGTGAGCTTGTCATTCGCTCAAGTAAAATGTGAAGAAAGTAAGCTTCCCTTTTTCCCTCTCACATCCTCCCTTTTGTTCTCCACTGAAGAAGCTTTTTCTTGCCTCCTTGATGCGTGATAATTTACCCCATTCCATTTCTCCCTTTCTCCTCCCAATATATTCCTCTCTCACCCCTCAATTTTACTTTATTTTATTTTAGGTATCATCTCTTCTTATTCAACTCACCCAGTGGTCTCTGTCTATGTATGTGTGTGTGTGTATGTATGTATGTATGTATGTATGTGCATGTGTGTATAATCCCTCCAACTACCCAAGTACTGAAAAAAGTCTCAAGAGTTACAAATATTATCTTTCCATGTAGGAATGTTCAACTTTAGAAAGTCCTGTATGTTTTCTCTTTCCTGTTTACCTTTTCATGCTTCTCTTGATTCTTGTGTTTGAAAGTCAAATTTTCTATTCAGTTCTAGTCTTTTCATCAAGAATGCTTAAAAGTCCTCTATATCATCAAATGACCATTTTTTTTCCCCTGAAGTATAATACTCAGTTTTGCTGGGTAGGTGATTCTTGGTTTTAATCCAAGTTCCTTTGACTTCTGGAATATCATATTCCAAACCCTTTGATCCCTTAATGTAGAAGCTGCCAGATCCTGTGTTATCCTGATTATATCTGACAATTCTCAAACTGTTTCTTTCTGGCTGCTTGCAATATTTTTCTCCTTGACCTGGGAACTCTGGAATTTGGCTACAATATTCTTGGGAGTTTCTCTTTTTGGATCTCTTTCAAGAGGTGATTTGTGGATTCTTTCAATATTTATTTTGCCCTCTGGTTCTAGAATATCAGAGAAGCTTTCCTTGATAATTTCTTGAAAGATGATGTGTAAGCTCATTTTTTGATCATGGCTTTCGGGTAGTCCTATAATTTTTAAATTGTCTCTCCTGGAGTTATTTTCCAAGTCAGTTGTTTTTCCAATGAGATATTTCACATTATCTTCTGTTTTTTCATTTGTTTGGTTTTGTTTTGTAATTTCTGGGTTTCTCATAAAGTCATTAGCTTCCATCTGTCCCATTCTAATATTTAAAGTATTTTCTTCAGTGAGCTTTTGAACCTCCTTTTCCATTTGGCCAATTCCGCTTTTTTTTTTCTCTCTCTCTCTCTCTCTTTTTTAATCTATCTATTTATTTATTTAATTTTTTACATTCATTTTCACAAATTTTTGGGTTCCCCAGTTTTCTCCCCTTTTATCCCCTCCCCCCACCCCAATACCCCAAGCAATCTAATTTTCCCTATCTCCAATCTGCCCTCTCTTCTGTCATCCCTCCCTTCTCTTGTCTCCATCTTCTCTTTTCTCCTGTAGGGCCAGATGACTTTCTATTCCTCATTAACTGTATGTCTTCTTTCCTAGTTACAACAACAATATTAAACAGTTGTTCCTAAAACTTTGAGTTCCAAATTCTCCCCATCCCTCCCTCCCCACCCATTCCCTTTGGGATGGCAGGCAATTCAATTTAGGCCCTATCTGTGTAGTTTTGCAAATGACTTCCCTGATAGTCGTGTTGTGTAAGACTAACTGGATTACCATCCCTCCTAACCTGCCCCTCATTGTTTCTCTTCTGTCTCTTGATCCTGTCCCTCCCCAAGTGTTGACTTCAAATTGCTCCCTCCTCCCTTTGCCCTCCCCCCCATTATCCCCTCCCTTGCAATATCTCCTTCTCCCCCACTTTCTTATACTGTAAGATAGGTTTTCATACCAAAATGAGTGTGCATTTCACTCCTTCATTTAGTCAAATGTGATGAGGGTAAACTTCTTGTTTTTTTTTTTTTCTCAGCTCTCCTCTTTTTCCCTCCACTAAGAAAAACTCCTACCTGCCTCTTAAATGACATATAGTTACCCCCTTCCCTTTCCCTCTCTTTCCTCCCCCTACATTTCTCTCTCACCATTTACCTTAGTTTCTTTTAAGGTATGGTCCCATCCTATTCAGTTCAATCTGTGCTCTCTATCTCTGTATGTGTGTGCATGTGTGTATGTGTGTGCATGCGTGTACATGTGTATGTGTGGTCCCACCAACTACCCAGATACTGAAAAGTTTTAAGAGTTAGAAATATTGTCTTTCCCTGTATGAATATAAACAATTCACTTCGGGTAAGTCCCTTAAGACTTCTCTTTGCTGTTTCCTTTTTCATGCTTCTTCTCATTCTTGTGTTTGAAAGTCAAATTTTCTTTTCAGCTCTGGTTTTTTCATTAAGAATGATTGAAAGTCCTCTGTTTCATTGAAAGACCATATTTTCCCTTGAAGTATTATACTCAGTTTAGCTGGGTAGGTGATTCTTGGTTTGAGTCCTAGTTCCTTTGCCTTCTGGAATATCCTATTCCACGCCCTTCGATCCCTTAATGTAGAAGCTGCTAGATCTTGGGTTATCCTAATTGTATTTCCACAGTACTGGAATTGTTTCTTTCTAGCTGCTTGCAAGATTTTTTCCTTGAGCTGGGAGTTCTGGAATTTGGCCACAATGTTCCTAGGAGTTTCTCTTTTTGGATCTCTTTCAGGTGGTGATCGATGGATTCTTTCAATACTTATTTTGCCCTCTGGTCCTAGAATGTCAGGGCAGTTTTCCTTGATAATTTCATGGAAGATGGTGTCTAGGCTCTTTTTCTGATCATGAGTTTCAGGTAGTCCCATAATTTTTAAATTGTCTCTCCTGGATCTATTTTCCAGGTCAGTTGTTTTTCCCATGAGATATTTCACATTCTCTTCCATTTTTTCGTTCTTTTGGTTTTGTTTAGTGATTTCTTGGTTTCTCGTAAAGTCATTAGACTCCATCTGTTCCATTCTAATTTTGAGAGAACTATTAAATTCAGTGAGCTTTTGAGCCTCTTTTTCCATTTGGCTCATTCTGCTTTTGAAAGCATTCTTCTCCTCATTGGCTTTTTGAACCTCCTTTGCCAATTGAGTGAGCCTATTTTTCAAGGTGTTAAGTTCCTCAGCATTTTTTTGGGTCTCCTTTACCAAGGTATTGACCCGATTTTCATACTTTTCTTGTATCTCTCTCATTTCTCTTCCCAGTTTTTCCTCCACCTGTCTAACTTGCTTTTCAAAATCCTTTTTGAGCTGTTCCAGGGCCTGAGCCCACCCGCCACCCCCCCCCTGGGGTGTCTGGGGTACTGAGGCCCCGCCCTCCACGTCTTTCCCTGATGGCAAGGATACGTCCTCGTCATCAGATCCGAAGGTCGGGATCATTTGCATTTGTTGGAAAAAACTCTCTATAGTCTTATTTTTCTTCCCTTTTCTGGGCATTTTCCCAGCCAGTTACTTGACTTCTGAGATTCCTTTCCACCCCCGCCTGGATCTGCCCAGCTAGTGCTTGGCCTCTGAGATTTAAATGGGCTTTCCTCCTGCTGGCTGTCAATCAGTGAGCTTTAGTTCAGGTGCTGGGGTGGGCGCAGGGCCGCCTCCCAGACTCTGATCCCTCGGGGGTTTTATGCAGAGACTTTCAGGAATGGAGCGGGTGGGGGGCCCCCGCCTCCCAATCTCAGTTCCTTTGGGGGCTTTGAGCAGAAGCCTTCAGTAATAGAGCGGGGTGGGGGCAGGGCCGTCTCCCAGGCTCAGCTCCATCAGGTTTTATGTGGGAATCTTCCGTAATGAAGATCCTGCCTGCTGCTGGGGGATTCCTGAGTCCTGGGCCACTGCCGCCTCAGCCACCGCCCACACCTCTGCCTCCGCCGCTTCCTGCCCCCATCCCTGCTGCTGCCGCTTCCTCCCGAGGGGGCCCGAGTCACGGAGACGCCCTGCTTCCCCTCTCCTCCAGCCCGGCCTTCTTTCTCACTGACCTGTAGCTTCTGTGGGCGGAGGGACTTTCCCGGCTGCCAGAGCTTCCGTCTCTGAAGCCTGCTCGGATCAGCTTCTCTGGGGCCGCGGCCAGGGCAGCGCTGGGGGTGGGGTCCACTTTCCGGGGCGCGCCGGACCCTGGAGACGGGTCTCCAGGGCTCCCTGGAACGGAAATCTCTTCCACTCTGCTTCTGCACACCTTGTATTGACCCAGAAGTTATGGGGGACTCTTTTTACATTAATTCTATGGGCTTTTGGTTTCGGAGCTCATAAACGTGCGTCCTTCTACTCCGCCATCTTGGCTCCGCCCCCCCCAATTCTGCTTTTTAAAGCATTCTTCTCCTCATTTGGCTTTCTGGACCTCTTTTGCCAATTGAGTTAGCCTATTTTTAAAGGTACTATTTTCTTCAGCATTTTTGGGGTCTCCTTTAGCAAGTTGTTGACTCGTTTTTCATGATTTTCTTACATTGCTCTCATTTCTCTTCCCAGTGTTTCCTTCACTTCTCATACTTGATTTTCAAAATCCTTTTTGAGCTCTTCCATAGCCTGAGACCATTGCATATTTATTTTGGAGGTTTTGGATGCAAAAGTCTTGACTTTTATGTCTTCCTCTAATGTTATGCTTTGTTCTTCCTAATCCAAAAGGATGGAATAAAATACCTGTTCACCAAGAAAGTAAACTTCTATAGTCTTATTTTTTCTCCCTTTTTTGGCCATTTTCCCAGCCAGTTACTTGACATTTGAGACCTTTGTCAAGAGTAGGATATACTTTAGGGACCTGTAAGTTCTCAGTTCCTCCAACATGGCACAATCAAAAAAAAAGGTGTTAATTCCTCTCCTGACCTGTGCACTGGTCTGGGAGCAACCAAAAACTTTTCTGCCCAGAATCTGCAATTGAATTCCCTCTCCAGAGTCTCCACCAGCTCCAGGGCCAGAACTCTCCCAGGGCTGCCACTCAAGACTGAGATTAGATCAGTCCTTCAATTCCCCCAGAGGTTCTAGGTGGAGGGCTCTGAAAATGGCAGCTGCTGGAGCCCTCCCACTGGCCTTTGAAACTGTCTGTGGCATTTGTGGGTTGAGGCATCTGAGAACTGCTGCCGGTGGCCCTGAATCCTGTTCTAGGCCCTGTCCCTGCTGCTCCACACTAGTCTGCACTCTGTGCTGGTCTGTGCTCTCCATGCTGGTCTGCACTGGTGGTGCTGGTCTGGTCTGTGCTTGTCATGCTAGTCTCGTTTGCACTAGTCAGATCAAGGCAATCCTGAAGGACTAACGATTAAGCATGCTACCTGCCACCAGATAAAGAACTGGTATTGATTTATTATAAACTGGAACATGCTATTTTTCACTTCCTTTCATATTTTTTTCTTTATTCTAGTCTTGTACAAAATGTCTGATATGGAAATGTTTTGCATTATTGCACATGTACAACCTATATCTGGTTGCTTGCCAGCTCAAGGAGGGGGAGGAAAGGAGGGATAGAATTTGGAATTCAGAACTTAAAATAAAAAATTAAATTAAGAATTGATAAAAAATAAAAATAAACCAGCTATGGAAAACTGGCAGTCTTTACCCTTTGCCCTACATGACTTCATCTGGGTGTGACTGGTACCTGTTTCTAACCATGTCCTTTTATGCATCTGACTGATCTAATCTTATTTGTCACAAGTACTTGTGGTTAACTTATCCTTTACATTTCCTTGTGTTCCCTTTTCAGTGACATGAGGGCGTGGGAGAACTTTATGAGATACAGTGACCTTTCCTAGTTCAGGGCTCTTTCTAACTTGGGGCATAGTGAAGAGCCAGTCATATAATTTCCAAAGGCAAAATTATTAAGAACTTGGCAGCTTTGAGTTCTGTATCATCAGACCATGAACCCAACCTAGTGATTCCTAGGGTTATACCTATACATATATATGTAAATGCTGCCTCTCCAATTAAAATATAGTTCTGTGAGAGCATGAGACAACTTTTTCCTAAATTGAATTGGACTCTTTTCCCTATGTACTAGTTAGAGGGTAAGACTTTTGGGGAGGATATTTTGTACCAACTATACCACAGTAGTAAATACTCTTAAAAATTTGGTTAAGTCTGGCTGACTAATAATCATGGTGGAAACACACCAGGGGGATTCTTGAGCTATATTATTCAAAAAGCAATCCCCTACACCTCAGAGCTAACAGTAGAACCATGAAGGTATGTAGTAGCCTGACTTGTGAATGGGAGTTGGGATAGCCTCCCTAGAACATAGGATATAGTAAATGAGGGAGAGAAAGACAGTGGAATCTATAGAATTCTCAAAGTAGGTGCTCTAAACCATCCCAGCAAGCATCTTCTTGGAGTTCCCAGATTCCCCCAGTTCTTCTTATCTAGGAGTTGAAAGAAAACATTTTTTTTTCCTATAGCCCAAGTGAGAGATGGTTAATGTGAGTGGTTAGAGTGCTGGAATTAGGATCAGGGTGGCCCTAGGTTCGAATCCCATCTCTGATACTCACTAGTTCTGTCAACGTGGGTGAGTCACTCCTCACTCTCCTAATCTGTAAAATAATAACTGTAATACCTACCTTACGGGATTGTTAGTATTTTTTAGTTATTTTAAAAAATTAAAACCAAAATGTTAGCAGGGAATTTAGTAGCATAAAGTAATGCTACTAAAATAGCAATGAAAGAAGAAACATATCGAATTAAGTTTCCCCAGGTTTTTACCCCTTCTTGACTTGGACAGGGCAAAAAGCCTCCCAAACAGACACCCCCTCAATCTTTCCCTGTCTTCCCTTCTCATCCCCAGCAAACGGTCAACCAGTCTCTGCTTAAAGACTCCAATGATGAGGAGTACACTGCCTCTCAGAACATCCTTTTCCTAGACCTTAAAACTGAAAGGAGCTTTAGAGGACATCAAGAACAATCTCTTCATTTTACAGATGAAGAAACTAAGGCAGAGAATGAAACCCAAGTGTCTTCTGATTCCAAATCCAGGGCTCTTACCACTAACCAATCATTAGAATTTCCTGGCATGGGATCTTAGATGAACTCATGAACCACTGGGATGTACTTGGGAGTAACTCATATTTTTATGGTTCTTTGTGGTTTAGAATGTGAAGGCCACAAGTCAATTCAAATAATGTTTTCTCAATTTTAGCAATGAGAAAACTGAGGCTTAGGAAAGTTAAATGATTCATCCCTGATCTCACAGTTACTTTATGTCAGAGTTAAAATATGGACCCAATCCTGACTTTAAGTACAGAATTCTTTCTGTTATTCTTTCTGGGAGATAGTGCTATGCTGAAAAGTGCTGCACTTGGGATTGGGAAGACTTCAAATCAAATCTTTCCCCTGATCTTTACAAGCTGGGTGATTGTGGGCTAGTCTCAGTGGTTCCAAACTTCAGTTTCATTCACTGCAAACTGAGGATAATAATACCTATGCCATCTACCACACAGTTGGGGGCATGATTAAGATCGTGTGTAGAAGGAAAGCACTTAGCAAACCTTAAAGTGCCTTCTAAATGTCAGTTATTATTCTGCCATTGCTTCTTCTCAGCTACCCTGCCTGAAATTGTGCTATTAGACACTCATCGATTTGTTCTTGAAGTCTTTTCCTATTCAAGTTCCCATCTGAGTCTCAAAATGCAGGTATCACCAAATGGCATGGCAGCTTTGACATTTGCTCATTGAATTACAGAGTTTCAGAGCTGGAATGAAATAACTGATTTAACTCTACCTACCCACCTCCCTCCAATCCCTTCTACAGTATAGTTGACACGTGGTCACTCAGCCTTTGCTTGAAGACTCCCAGTAAGGACCCCCACCCCTACCCCCCTTGCCTCACCCCAGCATTCCATTTTCCCATTGTGTTTGTCCTTCATTGCCAAAGACCATGCCATCAGAAAAATGATGACATGACTTGCACTTGACTTTGTTTTGAGTAAGAGAGGGCTGTGCAGGTCACCAGTCTCACTTTTTCCTCTAGAGTTTTTCCTGATGTTGAGCTGAAATCTGGCTCTCCCTAACCTTTGCTTACTGTTCCTACTTCTTTCTTCTAGGGCCAACCAGAATAAATCCAACCCTTTTCCCAGACCAGCCCTTCATAATACTTGAAGATAGCTTTCTGGAATTCTCTTCTCCGGGCAAAACATCCCTGGTTCCTTCAACTGATTCTTACAAGGCAAGAGCTCAAGGACCATCCATCTCCTGGGGGCTCCCTTCTGGATGCTCTCCATCTTATGGAACTCCTTTCTGAAATGGAGTATCCGGGATTGAATGCAATGCTCCTGGTGTCATCTGACCAGGGCAGAGCACAGCCAGACATTCGCTCCCTGATTTCTGAATGCCATGACCCTCTTAAAGAAGCCCAAGATGCTGTTAGCTTTTTTAGTTATTACATCCCATTGTTGCCCTATGTAGAATGTGGTCCCTTCTCCTTATGTCTTTAAAATGCTTCCCACCTACAAGTTCATCCTTGTTCTAGATTCTAGAATTTACCCTGAACATAAGATGACCTGAGAAGTAGAATTTGAACCCAGATCTTTCTTGACTCCAAATCCAATGCTATATCTACAGGTTCTCTGCTCCTGTATAGGGTCAGAACTTATTAGCACTTTGGTCTCCCTCTGACTTTGCACCCGAGTTTTAGTAATTGTTTTTCAGATGATCTTCTCCTAAGATAGTTTCTAGAGGGCTGGGTGAAGTTACCCAGCTTTTATTAAGCATTTACTATGTTCCAGACAGTATGTTAATCATTGGGAATATAAATCTAGTCCCTGCTCTTTAGGAGCTTATGTTCTCTTGGGGGATTGTGCCTGTCCTTTGTTTTTGAAGAGGACCATTACATCAGAGATGTCTTGCAGTTGACTTTGTTTTGAGTGAGAGAGGGCTGTGCAAAGTCACTGGCCTCACTTTCTCCTCCGGAGCCATCTGGATCCAGTGAACAGATATTCATTAGGACAAGTGGAGAAGTCCCAGGATGCAATGGGAGACTCTGGCCCTTTTACATTAAGGTTTTGGGGGTATACAACAAATAAAAGAAAGTGGAAAAGGGGAAGGGGAGATGATGATTCCTGGTGAAAGGGCATGGCAGAGAAAGTCTATGAGATTCAGGACTGCAGCCTGGAGGGGAATGAAGATATGACTGGCCAGGGCAGGGCATCCTCCTTAAAATGGTAGTGCTGAGAGGAGCCAGCCAATCAGAGGGAGAGGCTGAAGAAGCTGCATGTACCTCCAGTCTTAGATGTTAGAGATTCATATGGACTCATTAAGGCAACTCTTACAGAATGGATGTATTATTGAGGTAAAGTAGATTCAGAGTTGGAATCTAGAAAAATGGAGTTCAAACCCTGCCTCAGACACTTATTAGCTTTGTGACCCTAGATCTACCAACTGATTGTGGTGAGGATGTTAGTTGGTCAATAAACATTTAACTAAGTACATACTAAGGTACTAAGTTAAGCAGTGGGATACAAACAAAGGTGAAACATGGTCCCTGCTTCCAAGAAGCTCACAGTCTAATGGGAGAGACAACATGCAAACCATTATGTACAAACAAACCGCACGCAGGATAGGAAAGTAGAAAAGAGTAGTAGTAGAAAAGAGGACTGGCTACAAAGCCAGGACACCTGAGGTTGAGTTCATGGTTTGGGTAATGTACTTTCCCCCATTTCTATCCACTGCATTTCTTCATTGCCTCTTGGGTCTCTATGAGAATTCTGAGATCTGTTCCCTGGCTTCTCCAATTCTGCAAAAGTCTTCCTTTGACTTTCCTAGGTCATTCAATTGCAATTTAATTTCTCTTCCTTGCTTCAGGCTAACTAGAAAAAAATCTCCTTTCAGTCCCATCACTTCCTCATAGCCAAATTTCTCTTCTGGTCCTTGTAGATTGAATTCTAAGCAATACCTCTGCCCTTCCCCAACTGTACTGCAAATGTTCTCACTGAGGTTTCCAATGATTATCTCCTTCATTGAAAGTAAGGTCCTTGAGTACAGGGACTGTTTTCATTTTTGGTTTTGTATCTCCGTCTAGCCCAGTGCCCTATACATAGTGAGCCTTAATAAATGCTTGTGCATTGACTGGTTTCCCTAATGACCTCATCCAACCTTCTTCTTTCAATCCTTATCCCTTTTGACCTCTCTGTGAATTTTTTCACTGATGACCCCCTCTCCTTCAGGATACTTTCTTCTCCACTAGCTAAAGAGAATCCTTGCGCCATGAAGAAGGTGGGTCTTCCTTCCATGGTAAAAATTACTTAAACACTCTCCCTCACCCCCCAGGAGCATTTTAAAATACAAAGTAGAACGTTAGAAGAGGATTGTATATAAAATTGTGAATCCCATGTCCCTTGCCTGTTTAAAGGAAGCATATAATAAATTCAACCTCTTTCTTTCAAAATTGCTCTGCATGTCTGGGCTTCCTTCTCAATGCCCTTCTGTTCTCTCATGTGCACATTTTAAAATGTTTCAATGGCTCTATTCTTTTTTTCTTTTCTTTTTGTTGTCACCAAAAATGGCTCCCCAAGTCCCTTTGCCTCAATCCAGATCGATCCATCAAGGTTCATTATCCTTTTTTCACTCTGTATTCTTTCCTTTGGGATCTAACTCACTTACACCAATTTAACTACTCTCTCTAAGCAGATGACTCCCCAGTCTATCTCCAGGCCAGCCACTCCAACTGCCTACAGAATATCTCCACTTGGATTTGTCATTAGTGCCTCAAACTCAACCTGCCCACACTTGGGGTGTGCTGGAGCCAGCTCACATAGGTTGATGAAAGCTGATGGTTAAGTTTTCAGTGTTTTCATTTTCCTAATTACTTTCCATTCATCTCGAGGTCCAGAACCCTGGACCACTGACTGGCTATTACTTGAATAAACAAACACACAAATAAACCATCTCCCAGGCAGCTTCATGTCCACAGTATCTTCTAGGGCCAAGCATTCACCAGAGAGCACAAGGGCTTCTACAAACCCAGGAATTCTAGGAAATCTACAGTTCAGTTTGCTTGGTCTCTGTGGCTATTCCTGTGAACAGGCAGAGGAATATACACAGTACAAGCCAGTTCATAATGGTATATGAGAAGGTTGGCTTTGGTCTCTGACACTCCCTGTATGACCTTGGACAAATTACTTTACCTCTATGGGCCCCAGTTTCCTCATCTACTAAAAAGGGTTCTGAACTTGTTATTCAGTAATGTTGAACTCTTCATAACCCCGTTTAGGGTTTTCTTGGCAGAGATACTGAAATGGTTTGCCATTTCCTTCTCCAGATCATTTTACAGATGAGAAAACTGAGGCCAACAGAGTTAAGTAACTTGGCCAGAGTCACAAGTTAGTAAGTATCTAAGACTAGATTTGAACTGAGGAAGATGAACGTTCCCAACTCCAAGCCTAGTGCTCTATCCACTGTGCTACCTAGCTTCCCACACCACCTAACTGCCCAGCACTGAACTAGTTGATCTCTAAGGTCCATTCTAGCTATCAGTCTGTGATCATATGATTTATGGAAAGTCATTGACAAGAAGAACCCAGAATGAAAAGGCACAGAGAATTATAATCTGCACCATTGAAAGGAAAACACACACCAAGGAAACAAGAAGGCTTGTGAAATAATCAAATCAATTGCACTATAGTTATTTTTGTATGGAGAGCATCTATCTTTCATTCTCCAGGGACCCAGAGGTGGTATTATTTTTCATTTTTGTAAACATAATGGCTCCACCATTTGCTAGTTTGGAGACCCTTTACCTTCTGGGTCTCAGTGTCGTCCTCCTGAAATCCTTTCCAGCTCTAAAGTTGTGATCTTGTGATGATTGACTCCCACATCCAGTCATTAGATGAAGATTCAGGTATCCTATACTCAGGATCACACGGTCTCTAAGTCCCTTTCCAGCTCTGACATGCTATGATTCTGCGAAGATGGAACGGTACAACTGGGTGCTTAAGAAATACATGCTATGGAATTAGAGTGAGGAGTGACATAAAGTGTAGTACCTTGGAAAAAGTCAGATCTGGAGTCAGGGGAATTAGGTTCCTTGCTCTGTTGCTTGATATCTCTATGGCCTTGGGCAAATCACTTAACCATTCTAGGTTTCCATTTCTTTAGCTATAAAATGGACAGGGAGTATGGTATGGTGGGAGTTTGAGCTAGACAGGTTCTAAGGTTTCTTCCAGTTTTGAATCTATGATTCAGATGTCGAGTCCTGACTTTTGGAAGATGACCATAGTATGTTCATGTCGGTATGTGCAAAACTCAATTCGTTATCTTTCTTCCACTGTCTGCCCTCCCTCCCCCCCCAATTTTACTATTACTGTTGAAGCTATCACCTTCCTCCTAGTCATCTAGGCTTGCAACCAGGGTATCACCCTTGACCCCTCACTCTCTCACCCCTCAAATCCAAAATGTTGACAAGACCTGTTGATTTTACCTTCACAATACCTCTCATATACATCTGCTGATTTTCTGTTATTGTTGTTTAGTCATTTTTAGACATGTCTGACTCCCATGACCCCTTTATTTGGGGGTTTTCTTGGCAAAGATACTGGAGGGGTTTGCCATTTCCTCCTCTAGCTCATTTTACAGATAAGGAAACTGAGGCAAACAGGGTTAAGTGACCTACCCAGGGTCACATTGCTTCTACGTGTCGAAAGCCAAATTTAACCTCAGGAAGATGAGTCTTCCTGACTTTAGGCCTGGTGCTCTATCCACTGCAGCATCACCTAGCTGCCGGGTGCTGATTCTACCTTCCTCATATCTCATATATTTCTCATATATGTCTTTCCTCTGACACTGTCACCACCCTGGTGTAACTTCTTTTTACCTTAGTCCTGGACCATTGCAATAGCCTGCTGGTTGTCCTGCCTGCCACAAGGCACTCCAGTTCATTCTCGGCTCATCTGCCAAAGTGATCTTTCTAAAGTGTCCCCATACTCAGTACACTCCAGTAGCTCCCTATCACCCCCAGAAACAGATATAAAACCCTCTCTTTGGCATGAAAGACCTTTATAACCCACTCCTCCTCTCTTTCTGGCCTTTTTACACTGTCCCATACATAATTTTTGATCCAGGGACCTGGCCTCCTGGTTGTTCTTCATAAAAGACATTGCATCTCTTGACTAGGATTTGCACCAGCCATCTTCTTTCCCAGAATTCTCTCCCTCCTCATCTTTACCTACTGGCTTCCCTGGGTTCCTTCAAATCTCAGCTAAAATTCCACCTTCTACTGGAAAATTTTCTTGATCCTCCTTAATGCTAAAGCCTTCCTTCTATTGATTATTTCCAATTTACCCTGTATATAGCTTATTTGTACATGATTGTTTGTAGGTTGTCTCCTCCATTGGATTGAGCCCCTTGAGAACAGAGACTGTCTTTTAACTCTCTCTGTATCCCTAGAACTTAACATGGTACTGTAATGTTAATGAGAGTTAAAGATTTTCCCCACCCCTCAATGTGCCTGTCCATTAAGGGAAGCTTGATTAAGGGAGATTTGTTTTGTAGGAAGGCCAACATCTTTGATTAATTTCTAATGAGGAATTGGTTCTCAAGGGTCTTGATGCCCTCTGGCTCTGAAAAGTGTATAAATACTCTGAGGTGAGGTTTTGTTTTGGGGCTTACTCATTGGAAGTGTTTGGCCAGATGAGACTGTGGGCAACTGCTAAGGAGATCCCTCCCCCAAAAAAAAAATCCAGATGTTGCTTCTCTATCTGGTAACTGTGTATGTATGTAATGGTCAGACAGTTGGATCTCTCTGTTGATTTGTGATGTATGTATTGCTTATGGTCAGACAGTTGGAATCCCTGTCTGTTGATCTTTGTTTCACTGTTTGTATTTTCTCTGAAGTTCAGGGTGCTGACTTTTCCCCCTGAACTAAGTCAATGATATATGTGCTTGATTAAAGTGATTGTTGACCCCTCAAAAGTTGCTTTTCTTTTAGAAAAGCAGATCTAAGAACCTCTACAGCAGGCTCTCCTGTGTATGCCAGGGTTCTTGCTGATACAAGTACCTGGCCTATAGAGGACCCTTTATACATGTTTATAGCTTATTTTGTATACAGGATGGAGGATGGGATGGGAGAGGCTGGAGGCAGAGGGACCATTGAAGACTATTCCAATCATCCATGGGAGAGATGGGGAGTAGCTGTGGGAATGAAGAAAAGCAGACAGAGAGGAAGAGTTTTGAAGGTAAGCAGAGAGAACTGGGTTGAAGTGATTGGTGAGAGAGGAAGAAGAAATAGTAACTGTCCCAGAGAGTCAAACCTATGGTCTTGTCTTCCTTAGCAGTAGCCTCTAATTCACTGACACTCAAAGAGATGTGTCTTACAGTGGAAAAATAGCAGGATGGCATCCAGTGCTTTGAAATCTCCACATCTGTTCCAGGCTTGTTTTCCCCTACACTCAGCATGGTAGGGACCTGCCATAGAATCAAAGAATTCCAAAGCTATCCAGGTCCCCTCCATTGATAGATGAAGACACTGAGACTCTGAGAGGAAAAGCGATCTGCCTATAATCACCCAGAGAATTGATGTCAGAGCCAAAACTTGAACCATGACTCCAAATCCATTACTTGTTTTGCCACCTGGCACAGCTCTCCATTGGCTGTTTTATGGGAAAGCTGGTGGGCTCAAACAAACAAAAGTTGCAAATAAAAATCACCAGCATGCTGATTTTGAAAAAGGACTCCATGGAAATCCTAAAGCCTTGTGATGTTTTATATTCCTGGCTGGAAACTTCCCCAACCTCAGTGCAGACTTGACCCTCAGGGGAATTTTTTTGGTTTTCTCTGTTTATCTTTTTATACCTTAAAAAACTGGGATTGGCTTTCTCCCTCACATTGCATTCTGATCAGCTCCTCCCAAACCAACTCAAGCCCTGGCGTGCGTCTGGGGTATAAATTGGGTGCTATAATCATCAAGAAGATTAAATTCAAAAAAAGGAGAGACCCTGTCTCCCAAACTGCAACATTAAGATTGCAAATTTAAATACACAGACGTCAGGAAATGTTGAAGTTACAGATCTCATAAAAATGTTAATTTGTTCCCATTTTACACATGTTGCACTAAAGATTACTAGCTGGTCTGTTAAATGCATACTTAATAAATACCATATGGAGCACAGATGAGCTCACTTAGCTCAAAGCTGTTTCCATCCTCATGAAACCTTCCCCAGTCACAGAAAACCTTTTGCCTCCTTTTCCTCAAGCCTTCCATACTCTTAGGGAATTTTCTGAATCTCAGAAGATCATCTAGAATCCCCTTTAAGCCTTCCACATCCTTGTGAAATCTTTCGCATTCTTTTATAGGCTTCTGAATTCTCATCTACTCTTCTATAATCTTGTCGAATCTTTTGAATTCTGGAACACTTGGAATTCTCCTCTGAGACTCCATTCTCTCAGAAAAGATTCTGCAGCCTTATAGAAAATTCTGAATTTCTCATAATCTTTCTGTATTATTATAGACTATTCTGAACTCTAGATGAACATCAAAAGAGAGATCTTACCAAGTCACCCTATTGCCAATACACACATATACACTCACTCAAACACCTTTTGTGGCTCCCTATTGTCTCTGGGAGAAAATGTGAGCCCCTCAGCCTGATATTTGAAGCATGCTACAATCCAGCTGCTACCTGTTTTTCCAGCATCATTTCACTTTTCTTCCCCTCATATAATTTTTGTTTTAGTCAGACTGGTCCACTACCTGTTGCTGGATGTCACTCCAATCTGCGGGTCTGTCTTAATTCCAGGAAAAGACTTGCCCCTCCCAAGTTAAATTTATCATCTCTAATCTCATCACCATGCTACCAGCTCAAGACTTAAACTGATGTTACCTCCTTCTACCTCCTGTCGCCCTCTGACTGAAGGGCTGGAGGGTGAAATACCAAACTCCTCCCAATGCCTTCCTTTATGCAGGGTGGAAATTGAACATTTTGGCTCACTTTACAACTTTTGCTCTGTCTGGTTTCACCTTCATAGAGCAAGATAACCCTGTATGGGCTGCTCCCTCACTCTAGCTTTCCTGCTTTCTTTTCTGTGTTATCTCTCCCCATTAGACTGGAAGCCCTTTGAGGGCTGGGACTATCTTTTAAAAAATTAATTGTGTGCCCAGCACTTAGCACCAGTATGTGGCACATAGTAGATGCTTAATAAATGTTTATTAGATTGGATTAGATTGACCTGCCTCTATGCCTGAGCAAAAGAGATTCCCCATGTCTGGTATGTACTCCTTCCCCATGTTCCCCTGGTAGAATCCCTAGTTTCCATGAAATCCAGCTCAAATGCCAGTCTCTACTGGAGAATTGTTGTACTGTTACCATTGCTCTCTCCCTCTTATAATTATTGTTTCATAATTATTGTTTCATTACTTTGTTTATATTTTGCATTCATTTGTGAGCTTCTTGTATCTCTTAAGCAAAGTGTAAGCTAAAAACAGAGATAGTTTCATTTTGGTCTTTATAACTTAGTTCCTTGAAAACTTAAACCAATCAAGTACTTATTGAGTACTGTTGTATTCCAAGTGAGGGACAAGTAAGAGTTAAGATTGAGTCTGAGGTTGTAAGCCTAGGAGACTGAGAGGATGGTGGTGCTTTTGACATAAAGAAGAAAATTCAGGACAGGGATTGTATGGAGTGGAAAGATAAGGACATTTGTTTTGGACATGTTGACTTTGAGATGCCTATGGGACATCTAATTCAAAATGTCCAATAAGTGATTAAGGATATGGGATTGGAGCTCAAGAGAGACTGAGGCTGCAGTCATAGATCTGGAAATAATATGTAAAGAGATGATTATTAATGCATGAAAGCTGATAAAGTCTCAAGAGAAGACTGTAGAGAAGAAAGTAGAGTCATGGAATACCTTCACAGTTAAGAAGTTGAATGTGGATGGGGATCCAGCAGAGAAGAGTAAGGAGGAACTAGATAGAAAGGAGGAAAGGAGGAGAAGGAGAAAGAGGAGGAAAAGGAGAAAGAGAAGGGGGAGGAGGAAGAAGAGGAGAGAGAAAGAAATAGAGAGAGAAGTCATAAATATCCAAAGACTAGAAAACTTCTAGGCACAGAGGTAGGAAACCTGTGGCCTCAAGGCCACTTGTGGCCCTCTAGGTGCTGAAGTGTGGCCTTTTGACTGAATCCAAACTTCAGAGAATAAATCCCCTTAATAAAAGGATTTGTTCTGTAAAATTTGGACTCAGTGAAAAGGTCGCACCCAAGGACCTAGAGGGCCATGTGTGGCTTTGACGCTGTAGGTTTCCCACTCCTAAAGAGAGGGTGGTCAAGGCGATCAAATATCGTGAAGAGGTCAAGGATGAATATTGAAAATAAGTCATCAGATTTGGCAACTGTAACTTTGAAGGGAGCAAGATCCATAGAATGATGAGACTGGAAAACAAGTTACAAGGGACTGAGAAGAGAGTGAGAGGACAAGTGGAGGCAGTCAGTGTAGACAGCTCTTACTGGGAGACTGACTTATGAACTAAGGGGAAATATAGGATGATAGCTTGACAAGAAGGGAAAGTCAAGTGGAATTATTGTTGCTTAGGAGAGACTTGAGTGCTTAATGAATTCTCATTGTATTGAATTCTAAATCATTTTTGAAATTATTAAATTCTTGTAGAATATTCAGAACTGTTCCTAAAACTTCTACATGTCATAGAGTTTTGTGCATTTCCTTAAGTCACCCTGAATTCTTCTTTTCAAAGAATTTCTATTCTTCAGGGACTTCTTTCATTCCCACAGAGCCTTTTTTGAATTTTCTCTTCAGACTTCCCTTTTCTTATAAAGTTTACCAAATTTTTATGTAATTTTCATTTTTATGGAACAGTCTATAGTGCCATAGGAATCTGGGCATTCTCTGCAGAACCTTCTATTGATTTCTCTTTAGATGAAAATCTAAGTCTTCTCTTTCTTATGAAGTCTTTTCCATGTTTGCAAAAATGTCTACATTTCATGATGTGTGGAAGGCTTAAAATGAAAAACAGGTCAGTCAGTCAATAAACATTTATTAAGCACCTACTATGTGCATGGCACTAGACTAAGGGCTGGGAATACAAAGGAAAACAAAAGGCATTACTTTCTCCCAAGGAGCTCAAAATCCAGTGGGAAGACATTATTCAAACATCTATGTACAAATGAGATACATACAGGATGAAGAAAAGATAATCACCAGAGGGAAGGCACTGAAATTATGGAGCACCAGAAAGGCCTTCTTAAAAAAGATGGGATTTAGCTGGAATTGGAAGGAAGTCAGGGAAATCAGAAGTTGCAGATCGGGAGGGAGAAAATTCCAGTCAGGAGGGGTTGCCAGTAAAAATGCCTGGATACAGGAGATGCAGTGTCTTGTTCAAGGCGAAACACAGAGGCTAGTCACTGGGTCACAACATACATGGGTAAGTAAGGTGTAAACAGAGTCTGGGAAGACAGAGAGGAGGGTCAAGCTATGAAGCCAAATAGAGGATTTCATATTTGGTAGGGAATCATGAGTTTACTGAGTAGGGAGTGACATGGTCAGACTTGCACTTTAGGAAGATCACTGTGACAGCTAAGTGAAAGATGAACCAGAGTGGGGAGAGACAAAGTAGGGATGCGCACCAGTAGACTATTGCAATAGACCAACCATGAGATTGTTGAGGATATTTCCATATTAATATTTCTATAATCACACCAAAGTTTCCATAAGAATGGGGAAGGCAGGACAAACTGAATCGGGATATGTTTTGTCTTAAAATAGATCGCGCAAAGCACTTATTTACTGTGGTTTGCCATTTCCTTCTCCAGTTCATTTTACAGATGAGGAAACTGAAGCAAAAAGGATTAAGTGATTTGCCTAGGGTCACACAGTAAGTATCTGAGGCTAGATTGGAATTCAGGAAGGTGGACTTCCTAACTTTGGGACTGGCACTGTACCCACTATGCCACCTAGCGGCCTCTAGATGTTTGTGCACACATGCTCAAAGTGAACTAAGGATCCTATGTCGAAGAGGCAAAACTGACTTCCTAAGTGACACTGAGACTTGGTGGGATGAGATAGTTAAAAGAAGGTAGGGTAAAAGTTTTTGTGTTAAGAAGTTATATTCATGTGAAGAAATCCAGGAATGGGGGCAGGGAAGAGGAAGCATAAGGAAAGCATTTAGGGGAAGACTGACAGGTAGAAACAGAAATGGTGTCATTGGAGTATCCTACAGACCACCTGAATAGCAAGAGGAAATCGATGAGGAATGCAGGTCATGAAAGGAAGCATGCTGTAATAGCAAAGAGAACCTTCAGATAGTCTCTCTCTCTCTCTCTCTCTCTCTCTCTCTCTCTCTCTCTCTCTCTCTCTCTCTCTCTCTTTCTCCCCCTCCCTCCCTCCCTTACTCCCTTTCCCTTAGGCTGTCTCTATTTCATTCTCCCTCTTCTTCTCCATTCCTTTCTATCTCTCTCCCTCTTCTTTTACTCCCTCCCCTTCCCTCTTTCTTTTCTTCTTCCTTCCCTTCCCCTACTCTACCAAAAGTATAACAGCTAATATTTTTTGATTTGCCTTAATGATAATTTCATCCTTTAAAATGGAGGAACCAAAAGGAGAAATTCTATGTTGGATCTGATTCATACTAGCTAAGAGGAACTTTCTAGATTTTAAATACTAGGGGATGTGACCACTCTATTTTAGCATTTATAATAGTGAAGGAACAGAAAAATTGGCTTGTTATCCTAACAGAATATAAATTCTTTAAGAGCAAGAACTGTTTCACTTTTACCTTTGTCTCAGTGACTAGCACAAGGAGATAATTTATAAATGCTCATTGAATTGAAATGCTATGAGAAGCACTCTTCAGCACTCCAGCTGCCATCTCTGTGCCTAGATATCCCCCATGCCTAGAGCACACACTCACTTCACTTCCACCTCTTAGAATCTTTAGTATCCATCAAGACTTATCTCAAGTACCATTTTCTACATAAAGTCTTTGCTCACTCCTCTAGCTACTAGTACAATTTCGTCATCATCACCACCAATTTCCATGTATGTATTTTTACATCCCTACATAGGTGCATGTTGTTTCTGCTGATTGAATGTAAGCTCTTTGGGGATAGGGACTATTTCACTTATTTCCTTTGTATCCTCTGAATTTAGCACAAAGCCTGGCACATAGCAGAGGTTTAATAAACATTTGATTGGTATCAGATTTCGAAGGGTTCAGGGAAAGTACAGGTAAGATTCCATAGCCAAAAATTCTATTGGGGAAATCAGCCCAGGGTGAGAAGCTCTCAAGGATGAAATTCTGATGACACAAAGAGAAATAATACAATGAGAAGGAAAAAGTGGAATTGTCTAAAGAGACCTAGACAGTCAACATATATTTTTGAATAGCACACACAGAAGATAGACATAAGGGCAGTTAATGGAGAATAAAAGCAAAATCATGGTGTTCTCCTGTGAGAACACTGTCACAAACCAGGAAGTTCCTATTGAGTTGGAGCTGACAGAGAAGCTCAGGACAGGAAGAAAGGTTTTCTAGCTATGTTTGGGGGAGAAGAGAAGTCACAAGGTTTAGGAGACCTGCAGGGCAGAGAGAAGCTAAACCTGCTTCTCTTTGATTTTGATTCTGCTTTCCCTGTCAAGATAAGTGATTTCGGATAGGAAAAGACAGAATGAAAAGGAATGATGAAGAACTGACACACAAGATCTGTGTGACACACGAGAAACCTATCTGTGCTTCATCAGTTAAAATCATCAAGTCAAAACGACTTACATCTAGGTTGCTGAAAGAATGGGGAGATGGGACTGGCAGAAATCACTTTTAGCGATTTTTTGTAAGATGGCAAAGAATGGGAAAAATTCTCAGAACTAGAAAAGGGCACACATTGTATTGCTTTTCAAAAAGGGCACAAGAATAGAGTCTGCCAACCATGGGCCATAGACTTTGGATACAATTCTAGATTATAGTCTTAGGGGAATTAATGATTCATTAATAAAGAAGCAGTGATCACAAAGAGGTTTCTTCAAGACCAGGCCATGCCAAACTTAGTTCAATCCCTTTTTTTGATGAAATGATCAGACTGGTAGATGGGAAAATGCTGTAAATAGAATTTACCTCAATTTTTAGCAAAATGTTTAATAAAATCCTTTTTCCTCACAGGCTGGGTGAATTGAAGACTAGTTGATTGACTGGATTCAATTGGATTGATTGGAGTCATGAATGGTTCCATGTCAGCTAAGAAGGAAGTCATTAGTACAGTGCCCGAGGTATCTATCCTTAGCTCTCTTAGGTTAAGCATTTTCTAAATCAATGACTAACTTAATGATACAAAGGAATTTGCATGGCAAATCTGTGGAGGGCACAAAGTTGGGAAGAACGGCCAACGTGTAGGGCAACAGGATTGAAAAAAGTTAGGACACTGGGAGAAATCTAATAAGATAAAACTCACTAGGGATAACTGTATACTTTTGCTCTTGGGTTGAAAAAAGAATCAGTTTTACTAGTTGAAGGTAGGGAATGCATGACTTGAAAGCAATTATTCTAAAAATTATCTGGGAGTTTTATTAGACTGGAAGAATAATATGTTAACAGTTTGAGATGGCTGCCAGCCAGTCAGTCAATAAACATTTATTAAGCACCTATTATATATCAGGAACTGTGCTAAGTGCTGGGACACTGGGTTAGGCAAAAAAAACAAATGCCAACACAATCCTGGGCTGCATTAGAGTTTAGAGGCGAGTATCTAGGCCTAGGAAAGTGATAGTTCTATGATACTCAAAACCCATTTGAAGTATTGTCTTCTATTCTGGAAACCAGTTCAGGAAGAACATTGATAAGAGTCCAGAAGATGGTCACTAGTATATGAAGGGCATCATGATCTTGCCATATTAAAGTCTCTAGGGCAAGTGGATGCACAATTTTTATGGGCACCCTATTCCACTGTGGAATGATTTGAATTGTTGGAAAGTTTTTTTCCCCTATATTTAAATGATTTGTCTATGTGGCATTTATCCTACTAGACTGAGGACAAGAGCTGTGTCTCATTCCTCCTTGTGTACAGAGCCCAGTACAGGAGCCTAGGTAGAGTAAAAGTTTATTCAATAACCTAATGAATGAATGAATGAAACAAACCATCTAGTACCATTCAGTGTAGTGGCAAATATAGCCACTTTTTTTCCAGTAACCCTCAAGGTCATCAATATATCGATATGCTCATCTAGTCTACTTATCTATACTTTACCATGCTCTCACTTCAGGTACCTTCCCTTCCCCCAAACTCCCTTTTAACTTGGTTTTCTGCATTGTCTTTCTCCATTAGATTATAAATTCCTTGAGGAGAGGGACTGTTTTTCTCTTTGGTATTCATATCCCCAATGCTTAACGTAATGCTTGGCTTATAGTACGCACTTAACAAATGTTTTCTGACTGACTGATAGTTAATATTGATAAGGGTGGCACTGAGTTATCACTAAAAAAACTCACATCATACTTCGTACACTCTAGCCAAAGGCAATGAGATCAGTGTGTGTTCCACCTAGGAAAATAGCACATTGGGGAAAAGAGACTCTGACTCTAGCCCCAGCTCTGACTATTACTACTTGGATAAGTCAATTCATTTTCTTCCTTTGTAAAATGAGTGCACAGCGATCTCATGGGAATCTTGGTTTTTGTTTTTTTTTAGAAGGCTTTGTAAACCTTAAAAGCACTACAACTATGGGGACTACTGGTATTTTAGCCATCTGGTAATTTTCTTTGCAAAATGTTTGAAATACAGAACATGTTGGCATTTGAAGGAGTGAGCTTTATAGATTCTTATAAGAGCTTAGAACCTGGAATGTTAGAGCAAAGTTCATCTTGGATTAATGTCTGGGCTGTATTTTCCTATCAGGTAAAATGAAAGGTATTGAACCAGATGATCTCTAAGGTATCTCACAACCGACAGTCTGTTCTGGGGTCTCTTTCCAGCTCTATGTTCTAAGGTCCCACAAAGCAGTATAATGTAGTGAAAAGAGATCCTGATTCAGAGTTAGAAGAGTAGCAGTAGCTCTGCTTTTTGCTATCTGTGTGAGCTTGAGCAAGTAATTTAATCTCTCTGGTCCTCAGTTTTCTCATTTTAAATTGAGGTAGTTGGGACAGATGACCTCTAAGATCCCTTCCAGTTCTAAATATATGGTCCTTCCAACTCCTCCCAATGCCTTCCTTTATAAGAGGGTAGAAATTAGATTCTCAGCTCTCTGCACTTTGCATCTACTGCTCTTCATGGTTTCAACTCCGTGGAACACGATGCCTCTATGCTAGGTACCCCTTGGTGTCCACCCCCCACGCTTTCCTGTCTCCTTTTGGGTGTCATCTTCCCCCATCCCATTAGAATGTAAGCTCCTTAAGGGTAGGGATCACTTAATTTTCATTAATTCTATCCTCAACACTTAGCAGAGTTCCTGGTACATAGTAGTAACTTAATAAATGTTTATTGGATTGGAATCCTGCTGTTTTAAGAGCCTGTTTTGGGTCTGCAATATCCTGCCCTGCAAGGCTGTACTGTGAATTCCTTTTGTATTCCTTTGGGCTTTAAACATCCAAAGCTGAGGCTAGCCTCTCTTCTTGGTACAGTCTCTCATCTGCAGGCTGCAAAACCTTCTTCCCTCAGCATCCTTCTCTGGTTCTACAATGTCAGACAGTGGAGATCTGCTGCCCTCTGCTGGAAAGTCTTCAGAATGATAACCTTGAGAGAAAGAGGGGACCAAATCTAAGTTTCTGTCCCTTCCTTTATAATGGCTGAATCCCGGAAGGGTTGTCAGGAGGTAGAGAAATTGTGTCCCCCTTCCTTTCCCCACTGCTCCAGAGAGCAAAGCTAGGAATACCAGAGGAAAATCAAAGGAGGCAGATTAGATAGGGAAGAACTATCTCAGTAATAGTTCACATTTTTTTTTAAATGTTACTTTCTTTTAAATTTGATAACTTGCAACAAAAACAAACAAATAAAGAATGAAAGCATTCAAATACACAAACATAAGATTTGAAAAGATCATAACTGAAACTATACACTCCATTATTTAATTTGCTTCAAAAGGATTACATTTTTTACTGTTTTTAAAAAATTTTCTGTTTTTATATCCTCTTCTTTTCCAAATCTGTGCCTCTTATCTCTTCCACCTACAGAGTCGTCTCTTCTAGCAAAGAATTAAGAAAAGAAAGTTCAGCAAAACTGAGCAATGCATCAGTCAGATCTGAGCGTGTATATCATATTCCATACCCATAGTCCTCCACCTCTGCAAAGAAAGGAGGAACTTGCATTCTCATATCTCTCCTAGGGGGTCAAGCTTGTTCATTATAATTACACAGCATTCTGATTTGATTTTTAAAATGAGTATATTAATTTTCATAACACAATAACAAAATTGAGACATCTGGTTATCACAGTGGTGCTAAGCTTGGAGTCAGAGACACCTGAGTCCATATCCTGTATGACCCTGGGAAAATCACTTCATTTCTCCTAGCCTCAGTTTCCTCATCTGTAAAATGGAGATAGTAATGGCAAATGAAAACACATATAAAGTGTTCTGGAAACTCTAAAGGACAGTAGAAATACAATTTCATCTCTGTGTTTCCAGGGCCTCTTATGAACTTGTCTTGTTCTGTGTATTTTTTTTTCAAATTTTAGTGCTGAAATTCTATTGCCAAATGACAGTAGAAAGGCACTTTATAGTCTTGTAGGCTGTAACACCTTTTTTTTTGACAGCAGGTGTATGGAAATGTAGCTTTTAGTGAAAGGAGGGTGAACCTTGGAGTGAGGGAGATCTGGATTCAGGTTCTGCCTTTAGTACATACTTGCTATATGTGTCCCAGGCAATTCTCTAAGACAATAATGCACCGACCAAGAATTGGATCAGAGAAAAGACATGAAGCAGAGTTGTCAAACACATGGCCTGTGGGGAGGGGGGTGTATAAGCTCCCAGGCAACTTTCATGGACTCTAGAGCTGCCAGAATCCCCAAGAAGGAGGATTCCAGACCTCAGATTTCTACCCCTTTGGTCTAGACTGAAACAAGAGTTAAGTTTCTCATGTATGTTTATGCAGGTTCTAAACCATACTGACAGGATTCAGCAAACCAACATAGAATTAGGACCAGGAGAAGAGAAGGCAGATTATACTTCCTCAAAAACTGCTACTGCTGCACTTGACAGAAATAACGCCCATTTCTACAGTGTTTCACAGTTTACAGAGCACCTTCCTCATAGAATTCTTGTAAGGTAGGTAGTGTAAGGATTATTACCCTTATTTTACAGATTGGGAGACTGAGGTTCCCAAAGGCAAAATGATTTGCCCAAAGAAACACAGTTAATAAATGAAAGAGCTATGACTCCAAACTCAGTCTTCTGCTTCTCAGACTAGGGTACTGACCACTATACCATACTGCCTTTCACAAATGGAATCTTGTATATTTGAGGGGAAAGGTAGGACATAGGGAGGGAGAACAGAAGGGAGCAAAATAAAAATGACCCTGCCCTAGAAGTTTGGAGGTCTAAATTGGGTCAAAACTCTGCCACAGACTTGCTGTGAGACCTAGGACAAGTCACTACCTCTCTGACCCTTAGTTTCCTCATCTTTCTCTAAAACAAAAGATTTATTCATTTTATATTTATGGAATAAAACAAGCATTTTCAAAACATAGTGCAATAAAATAAATTGCACATGAAAGCGCAAGTCTATTATGTACAGTTTGCTATTCCATTTAATACATAATAAAGTTATCATGTAAATTTCTTTTTATCCCTTACCTTCCCCCATGCTAGGGATGGTTACTATTAGACACGATATATATATATATATATATATATATATATATATGTATATATATATATATATATATATGTATATATATATATATATGTATATATATGTATGTATGTATGTATATATGTATGTATGCATAAATAATCATTCTATACATACTTTTATTTATCATTCTTTCTCTGGATGCAGACAGTATCTTCCTTCATGTGTCCTTTGTAGTTAATCTGGGTACTTAACAACAGTCAAAATGACTTATTGACACAAGGCTGTTCTTAAAGCAACATTGCTGTTACCATAGACAACATTCTCTTGGTTCAGCTCATTTCACTCTTCGTTATTTCCTGTAAGTCTTTACAGGTTTTTCTAAGATCATTAAAGTCATCATTTCTTGTGACATAGTAGTATTCCATCATAATCATATACCACAACTTGTTCAGCCATTCCCCAGTTGATGGGCATCCCTGCAATTTCCAGTTCTTTGCCACCACAAAGAAAGCTGATATAAACATTTTAGAACATATAGATTCTTTCCCTTTGTCCCTAATCATCTCTTAAACATCTTTAAAATGGGGATAATAATATCTGCCCTCCCTCCCCCCTCCTTTATTATGAAGATTCAAGTGATATCTTGGATAGGAAAGGATTTTGCAAATTGTAAAGCTCTGTGCAAACATGAAGGGTTATTGATAATAATAATTTATCATCATCATCATCATCATCATCACCATCACCACCACCACCATCACCACCACCACCACCATCACCACCTGGCTTATGCTCTGAGCAAGACCTGGGATTTCATTGATTTAGGAATCTCTGCTACCAGCACTCTGCAATTATTTGTGTGCTTTTTCCTCCATTCTTTTCCACAATTAGGTTGCAAACTTCTTAAGGCACAGACTGTATGTTCATATCACTAATGTGTGGGGGGGGCCTTGACCAATGATGGTACTCAGGAATTTTGTTCAGTGGACATATTGACATAGAATCAACATAGAAAGACGTCTGCAGGCTCATGGCAGCATAGATTTAGAACTAGAAGGGATATCAGAGGTCATCTGGTCCAACCTCTTCATTTTACAGGTGAAAAAAGTGAGTCTTGGGGAGATCATAACTTCTCAAGGTCATACAGACAAATGCAAAAGGCAAGATGTGATCTTAGTCCTCTGATTTGAGTTCATTGACTTTCTGTCCTGCTACAGTAACTTCCATTACTCTGAGAGTTCTGGATTCTTCATTTGGTAGTGAGTTGAGTGCATTTCAAGGGGTGTGAATTACCCAGGTCAAGGAGAAAATGTTGCAAGCAGTCAGAAAGAAACAATTCGAATATTGTGGAAACACAATCAGGATAACATAAGATTTAGCAGCTTCTACAGTAAGGGATCAGAGGGCTTGGAATATGATATTTCAGAAGTCAAGAGCTAGGATTAAAATGAAGAATCACCTATCCAGCAAAACTGAATAACAATTCTTCAGGGGAAAAATGGATATTCAATGAAATAGAGGACTTCCAAGCATCCTTGATGAAAAGACCAGAGCTGAATAGAAAATTTGACTTTCAAATACAAGAATCAAGGGAAGCATGAAAGGGTAAACAGGAAAGAGAAACCATAAGGGACTTATTAAAGTTGAACTGTTTATATTCCTACATGGAAAGATGATATTTGTAACTCAGGAGATCTTTCTCAGTATTAGGATAAGTTGGAGGGAATATATATATATATATATATATATATATATATATATATGTATATATATGTATGTATATATGTATATACATATATATGTATGTATGTATGTATATACATACATACATACAGAGGGCACAGGTCTAAAAAATAAAATTAAGGAGTGAGAGAGAGAGGAATACATTGGAAGGAGCAAGGGAGAGATAGAATGGGGTAAATTATCTCACATAAAAGAGGCAAGAAAAAGCTTTTACTATGAAGGGGAAGAGGGGGGAGGTGACAGGGAATGAGTGAACAGCTGGTTCTTTCTACTGAAGGTCAATGAGAATGAATCTAATGTGTGTACTGTTTCTGACCATTTTGTTTATTTCTATTCAGGTACGGATTAGATTAGGAAACCTCTGATGACCTTTTCAACTCTGAAGTATTATGTCATGATCTCACCCAATGGGCAGTTTTCTAGGTCCAGTTCACTCTACTCTCTAATACCAGGAAGAAGCTGCCTGTCCTCTTCCTACCTTGGACAGAGCTGTCCATGGTGCTGAAAGACTGTTCAAGCCTATTACTGTCCCTCCTTTTCCCTCCTTCCCACCAGTGTTTCTATCATTAGATACTAGAAGAATATTGGGCCCTTGGAGTTCATTTCTCTGGATCATTTATTGTCTCCTGAGGCTTAAGGCAAGGTCAGGAAGGAAGAGAGTTGCAATCAGCCTCATATGAAAAACAGACTGCAGAGAGCAAAGCACAAGAACTTCTCAGGGGTGCCCAGCGCCAGAAGGCTTCACTGGAGTGGATCAGCAGCTCTCTGTGCAGGCATTTAGACAGAAAATCAAAGGCATAGATGAACTGCAGCTGCAGATTGATTGTGTGACAGTATAGTGGAAATAGCCTTGGGTGGTTAGGCAGAAATCCCAGTTGTTCTGACTTTTGTCCTTGGCATACTGTGTGACCTTGGGCAAATACTTTCCCCTTCTCTTGGCCTAAGTTTCTTCCTCTGTCAAGAATTGGACTGATTGACCTTTAAGTTTCCAGCCAGCTCTAGCATTCTGTGATTCAGATGTGGTGTACTGACAGAGGTAAAACATCAGGTTCACTAAGATTAAGGGAGCTAAACTTGGATTTGTGATCTAGGCTGATTTAACTTTCTCCATCCCCACCTCCTCCTCAGATATGGCAGGTAAGTGTCTTGAAATGGTGGGCAAAGGGGATAAATCTATTTTAAACCCATCAGAGATGCTCCTGACTGCAGCACATCCTCCCTTAAGCTTACACAATTTCTATCATCTGAAGGAGAGAAAGTCTCTGAATAATTTGACCTTTACTTCCAAGTGTTAGATCTGGGGAAAGGGAGTGACAATAATTGGGTAGCAAAATAAAGGATGACTCTAAGAGGAAAGCTGGAATTTCTTTGACAGATCTTACTGTGCTTACTTCTCTTTTTTCCCCCTTTACTTTTCTCTCCCCTCCCCCTCCTTTTACTTCTTTTTCTTTTCCCCCTTTCCTCCCTGTACTCTAGTATGAATCCTTTCTACAATATTCCTGATGAGTAGTCAACTGGCCTCTGCTTAATGTGACTGGAAATTCCCAGCCTCCTGAAGCAGTCTATTTCAACTTTGGGCAGATATATTTGTTAAGAAGTTTATCCCTATATTGTGCTGAAATATGCCTCTCTGCGATTTCCCAACTCAAGAACACTGGATTTGGAGTCAAGAAAACTGGATTTGAAATTCAGTTCTGTACTGTACTAATTTGTATGATAATGGATGAGGCATTTCCCCTTTCTGGACCTTAGTTTCTTCATTTGTAAATTGAGGATGTTAGATGAAATGATCCCTTGCTACTGTCAAGAAGGCAGACAGTAGATCCTGGTCTGCAACTGAAGGTCAATCTGAACAAGTCTGAATACCTCTTTTGTGTGACATCCCTCTAAGGACTGATTTGGTATTTTGGTGTGTCATGTTGCTTTGCTAATTCACATTGAGCTTGTAGTTCACTAAAACCTCCAGACTATTTTATGTAACTATTGTTTGACCATGACTTCCCCATCTTTTACTTGTGCCATTGAATTTTGGGGGCCCAAATATCATTTTTTTCCTTTATGTCTACTAAATTTCATCCTATTAGATTTAGACCATCATTGGTCTAATCTAATTTTCAAGGAAATTGTTATTGAAGTATGGTTTTGCACCTCCTGCTCTAAGTTGTGTATTTTTCCAGTTCTTTGCTCTTAAGTCCTCATTTCCTTTCCCATTTTTCCTCTAGGGGGTCTCATTTCATTTGGATGATCACTGATTTCTTTCAGGAATTCCAGTTCAGCTTGTGGCAAACCTGTGATTTTATTTGAGACTTTACTTATAGGTGATATGGAATTATTTTCTTCTCCTGAGTTTCTTCATTGGGCATTTCTGACTCCATATTTTTAAAAAATCAGTGTCTTTTGTGTTTATTCATCCTTACTTGCTGAATTTGGACCTTATTTTGGGTACAGGTTCTCTGTGGTTTTGCTTGAGGTAGTTTGTAAGGAGTGACCTGTACTGCTAGTAATGATTTTTAGCCTCACTGAGATGAAAACTAGCACCAACCTAACCCATAGGTTGACTAGTGGGTTGTCTATTAGATTCTATCTACAAGGCCCTGGAGAAACCCTCTTTCATTCAAACCCCTACTGTAAGATGTCTCTCTGCCCATCCAGACACCATGAGTGCTGAAATTTCATCAGTGTTATGACACCCTCCATCTTTGATGCACCTTCAGAACTCAAATACTTTGAGATGGTAAGAACAATAACTCACATTTTCTAGTGCTCTGTGATTCACAACATACTCTCCTTCCACAACTCTATGAGGTAAGTTACATGAGTTTCACTTTCCTCATTTTATAGAGGTGGAAACTGGGACCTGAGAGAGGGAATTGTCTTTCCCAAGAACACATAAACAGAAGGTGTCTGGCCATAGACTCCAATCCAGACATTCTGACTCTAAGAGAGGTGAACATTTTATTACATTGAGCTTGTTACAGAATCAAAAACCCCAAACTGGAAAGATATCTGAGAGGATATCTAACACAATTTATACCTGAACAGATATAAACAGGCATATCTTGTACCATCTCTACTTCTGAGACACACACACCTTTGCTATCTTTATCCCTGATTTCTATCCAGCCTTATCCATCTAGTTTATCTAATCTTTTCTTAAAGTGACAGGACTGTGAAAGTGAGTCAAATGACAGGAAACTTCTACTTTTGGAGACAGGGAATGGGCTATTTTCTGACCAGACCTGCGAGACTGTCAGATTCATTTGGGCAGAGGCCATATCTTAATCATCTTCAGACTGTATGCAATGTCTAGCACAGGTCCCTGAACACAGTGTTTGCTGAATGGGTGGTTACTGAGTAAGTGAACAAATGAATGATATTAAAACACACCCAAGTAATAATGGTATAGCAGATTTCTCTTCTTATGGTAGTGTTCCAGCATGAAAAAGGCCCTGGAAAGTACATGAAAGAGAAAGGGGAAGGAGTTCTGATTTCAATAAATTGATTTATAGACAACCCTGGGAGATAAATGATGTATCATTATCCTTATTTTAAAGAAGGGGAGAAACCAAGGTGCAGAGCTGAGACATGACTTCTTTGCAGTTACACAGCCAGTAAGTGTTAGAGCCAAGATCAGAACTCAAGTCTCCTTATCCCTAGTGCAGTGGTCTTGCCATTATATTGTGCCAAGAGGAAGAAATTCTAAAAGAGGTTTCCTTTATTGCCCTCGATCTGATCTGGTACCAGACTGACCCAGGGAGCAGTAATGGCAGAATTTCATGTACTGTGGCCCTAAGTAAGGAAGTTGATTCATTGAGGGCCTCCCCTTTACTCCAGTCATTATTAATCAATTTGATATGATTCCACAGGGGTTGTGATTCCAAGTTCTGTATATCAGGTCCCAGAGCTGTGGGTGGCAGATTGTAAGATTATTTGCCTAATCATAGGAAGCAAACTAGAGGTCCTTTACTTTTGGTTTCCCTTGTCATGGTGACCAGGCCTAGGGTGATGGAGGTGACTCAACTATATGGAAAGTTCCCCCACCCCACTTTATTTTTGTGACCACAGATCATTCTCTTTTGTCCAGCAGAAGCAGGTGACCATCTTCTGACCATTTAGTCAGTGGGGATCTTAGTGGAGATGCCCCATGCTTCACCCAGCCTGTGACCCTGTTGCTATATTGCTTTGCTTATCTTAGCCTATGCACCATGATCAACCCATGGAATTATTCTGTATTTGTTACAGGCATTCTTGAATATCTAGATATCTAACCCTATAAAACTGGGAAGTAGAAAGAAGTTCCTTCCTCAAGGTCACATCTAGCAAGTACATGTGGAGTAAGGACAAACCTATCTGGCTCTTGCTGAGGCCAATCTAGCACTCTATCCGCTGTGACAAAATTTGGATAATAGCCAAGAACTAGCCCTAGGGCCCTAAAAGAAAACAGAGCAGCAGGAGGAATATTAAAAATTGTTTCACCTACTGCACAATTTTCCCTTCAACCAGTCCTGTACTTGGCCCCAGATGGTTAGAGTAAGTGGGATAATTGCCAATTAATCCTGCATGCGCAAATGGTTCAAGGGCACATAATCATCATTCATATCTATATTGTGCTCTCAAACAGAGATTTCCATCATGACCATAATATTTACTGGCTCTGAGAACCTAGGCAAGGCAGCACTTTCCCTTTCTGGGACTCAGTTTCCTTAGCTATAAAATAGACAAAGTAATCCTAGCCTTGCCTCCCTCTCAGGGATCAATTAATCCACAAGTATTCATTCAGCACTTATGTGCTAGGCACTGTACTAAGCTCTAAGATACAAATACACAATGAAAAAGTACCTGTCCTCAAGGAGCTTACATTCTAATAGTGGATACAACATGCATAAATATAAATATAGAGAGAATCTACACAAAGGGAATATAAAGTAATTTGGCACTAGCAGCTGAGGCAGATATCAGGAGAGGCTTCATGGATTCTAAGACCTAGAATGTTCTGGAGCTCAGAGTAGTGTCAAAGATCATCTAGTCTACCTCCTTCATTTTACAAATTAGGAAACTGAGGTCAAGAGGTGAATTGATTTGCTTAAGGTTGTAGAGGTAGTAAGTGGCTGAGGGAAGATTTGAACCCAGGTTGTCTGACTCCCAATCCAACAATCTTTCCTGGAATCCTACAACTCTTCCCTGCATTCTCTTCTTGACATTTTCTTGTAGGTGTCCTTCTAGGTCCCCAGACATAAACATATCAAACTGAATGCAACATCTCCATTCCTCCATGAACTTCTCCTGGAATATCATGGTTCTCTTCAAGTGTTTTAAGGGTCATCATGTGAAAGAAGGATCCGACCTGTTCTGCTTGGCCTCAAAGAACAGAATTATTGGCAGCGGGTACTTGTAAGGGATCTGGAGCCCTCTAAGTCTTAGCATACCACCATCTTCCCCAATTCCCCAACTAGAGGCAATGGGTGTGGAAAAACTTAGTAACAATTTGTTGTTGGTGTTCAGTCATTTCCAGTTGTGTCTGACTTTGTGACCCCATTTTGGGGTTTCCTTGGCAAAGATATGGGAGTGGTTTGCCATTTCCTTCTCCAGCTCATTTTGCAGATGAGGAACTCAGGCAAACACAGTTAAATGACTTGTCCAGGGTCACACAGCTGGTAAGCATCTGAGATCAGACTTGAACTCAGGAAGATGAGTCTTCTTAACTTCAGGTCCAGTACCTTGTCCACTGTGCTACCTAGCTGTCCTTGCTAACAATTAGAGGTATTCAAAAAGGTGATATAGGCTACTTCAGAAGCTAGAGGCTTCTCCCTCACTGGTGGTCTTCAGGCAGAGGCTAGATTTGCCAGGAACACAGTAGATGGTAACATTATGGGTTGGGTTAGAAATTCACCTCTAAGATTTCTTCCCAATTTGGAGATCCTAGGATTCCTCAGAGTCCTCTTTGCCCCTTTCCTCCCCCCATATCCCTGTATCCAACCAGCTGCCACATTCTGTAGGTCCTATATTCACAGGATTTCTCACACTGGTGTCTTATTCGCTTAGCACTACCACTCTAGCCCAGACTCTCACTATTTCTCACTTGGACTATTTCATTAGCATCCCAAAGGGTCTCCTCAACTTCACTTTCTCCCCTGATGAACCTTTTAATAATTACCCAAGTGATCTTCCTAATGCACAGTTTTGATGATGTCACTCCCCTGATAAAACAAACAACCAAAACAACCTTCAGCAGCTCCCTATGGCTTTTAAGATAGATTTCAAACTTCTTAGCTTGGTATTTAAGGCCCATCACAGTCTGTCCCCAACCTACCTTCCCAGACTTATCTCTCAGTATTCAACTTCACATATGTTCTATGTTTCAGACAAATTGAATCACTGTTTCCCACTCTTCTCCTTCTGTCTTCTACCAGTAAGTACACCTCAGCACACAATGTCTCACATGTCTGAACAGATTCCCTACACAACATCCTCCCTGCCCTATTGAACTTTTGCTTCTTCAAAATGCAGCCCAGAGCCAACCTCCTCCATGAAGTCTACCTTGAGTGCTTTCAGCTTGGACTGAGTCCTCCTCCAAATCTTAGGCCTATCTATTCTATCTTATGTCCATAAGCATATTCTAGGGAACTTGTGGCCTCAAAGACACATGTGACCTTCTAGATCCCTGAGTGCAACCTTTTGATTGAGTTCTTTTATTAAGGAGATTTGTTCTGTGAAGTTGGAAGGATGGGTGATGGGGTGGAACATTTAAACAGAGAGTTAAAGTAGAAAATAATTTGAGAGAAGGGGATTACATCTTTCTAAATTCCAGGAGCATTATTGGGGAAGGGGGCTTGGACACTGGAGAGAATACAAGCAGAGCACATGAAGTACACAAGGATTGGAAGGGACCTTAGAACATGGAAAGTCAGAGCTGGAAAGAACCTTAGAAAATAGAATATTAAAAGTGGGAAGGACCTTAGAGATTGTTCAATCCAGTCCTTTCATTTTGCAGTTGAGACATTTTCCAAAAGAGAAATGACATGCTTTAGATCACTTGATGAGTTTGTTAGAAACTTGGTCCAAACCTCAGGCCCTCTGACTCTTATTCCAGTTCTTGTTCTAGATTCCACACTATAGAATGCACTTGAAAAGGACAATAGATTCAGAGCCAAGAACATGGGTTCAAATCTCAGCTTTATTACTTGCTTCAATCAATAAATCAATAAAAATTAGTTAAGCACCTACTATGTACTAGGCACTGTACTGACGTCCCTGTATGAAGCTGGGTGAGTCACTTCCCCATACCTCTGGGACTGTGTGTTCTTACGTATAAAATGAGGAGGTTGAAAAATATGGTCTAGAAGATATTCTTCAGTTCTAAATTTATAATCCTATGAAGAAATCTATTTATTCTGGTTAAAAACAGAACTTGGGCTAATTTCCATAAAAAAGAACAGTTCCCAGAAACATATCAATGAAATTGGATTCTGTCCTATGCCAATTCAAATCCCTAAAATATAATCAGAATATTCCTTCCTGGAAGCCTTTCCTGACCAGCTCAAGCCATGACCTCCTTCTTCTGAAACCCAATTGAGTGGTAGGAGGCAGACTTTGATTTGATAGTATGAACAATTTCTTAACAATAATAGCTGGGAGAAAGAAGTCATGGACCCTGGAGATAGTGAATTCCCAATCACAGGAGGTCTTTCAGCAGGGAAAGAAGGAATGAACATTTATTAAGTATCTACTATGTGCCCAGTACTGTACTAAGTATTTTACAAATATTAGATCATTTGATCCTTCCAACAACCTTAAGTGATAGGTACAATTACTCTCTGAATTTTACAGTTGAAAAAAACTGAGGCAGATAGAGGTAACTGACTTGCCTAGGGTCACAGAACTAGCAAGCATTTAAGGCTGGATTTGAATTCAAGTATTCCTTATTTCAGGCCTTGTGCTGTAATCACTGTAACACCTAGTTACCTGTGGGTTAACTGATCACTTGTCAAAGGTGTTGTAGAGTGGACTTTTGTTCAGGTATAGGTTGGACTAGTTGCTTTCTGAGGTCTCTGCCAGTGGGAAACTCTGAGATTCTATAACTTCTTCTAGAAAATGAAACAGTTGGTCAAGAAGGTGTCTGAGGTCCCTTCCATCGCTGTTATGATTCAAAACCATTCAGAATTACAGAATCTCATTCACTTGGTACTTCTATCCTGTGTTGTGATTAACTTCTATGTGTTTATAATTGATGTCCCCTAATAGATGATCAGTTCTACCCCCACAATACTCCTTGAACTGCTCTATTCTCAAATTATTTTCCACTTTAGCTCTCTGTATAAATGCTGCACCCCATCACTCATCCTCCCAGGAAAATTGTAAGTATCTGATGTCAGCTTAGTTTTATTTTTGGATCCATTAGGTCTAGCTCAGGGTCTAGTATATAGTAATCTTTAATTAAATTAAACTGGAGGATCACATCTTACTTTTCTCCTACATACCTCACTTGAGATATGGGCACCTTTCTAATTGAAGGAACTCAACAAATTGTTGCTTGATCATTCAGTCATTCAACAAATATTTATTGAGGGTCATCTGTGTATATGGCCCCATTCCCAAGTGGGAAGATTTTTCCTCATGGAGCTTATAATCAAACAGATATGGAAATAAGATCTACAGTTGTAATATGAAGCTGGATGGGTTTAGTGCAAGGCAAAGTCATAAACAATGTACACTGGCCAGTGGATTCAAGGAGATCATGTAAGAAAAACCTTTTGTTAACCTGTAAAACACAATAAAGATGTTGACTTTCATTGGAATTGTGATTCAGAAAAAGAAGAGAAGTTTTTCAAATGGAAATCAGGGAAGGGTTCCACAAGAAGGTGGTACCTGATCTTGTAGGATGAGTAGGATTTCTATAGGGAAGGATAGGTGTGGGATGAAGGGACAATCCATTCCAGAGGATGGGGGACTCAAAAAACAAAAGTATGGAGGTAGTAAAGTATGGGTATGCTTGGAGAAAACCAAGTTCAGTTATTGTTCTAGTTAGAAATAGTATTTAAAATCCAGTTTATAGATAAGGAAAAGAAATGCTTCCCTATCTAAGATCACTAGAGATTAAGAAAATCCTGTATCTGATGCAGTAGGAAATTAGTTAATGAATCCCAAATTACTTCAGTCCTTCAAGGATCTGTGATCACATGTGTGTGGCTTCTCCCCCTACAGATGCAGATACTGTACAAACATCCTCTTCTGTATCTTTTTGGCTTGGTCCAGTGGCTTTTCTTATCTTTGTTTCCTTCAGTTCTATTTCCATTTCCTCCATAAATACATACGAGGTTGGGAAATGAGTCTAAATGAGGTGGTGCTCTCTATGAAACCTCAGGAGAGAGAGCAGGGGGAGCCACTATCCTTGATCATAAGAAGAGTTTGGTATAAGAATCTTTGAAAATGGTTTTCATATTTTGTCTGTCAAACTTTGAATTTCATCCTTAAGTTCTCTTGGGATGGCTTTCATTAGTGGGTTTTTTCATCTAACTTTCTCACCAGAGGGAGAAGCTCCTCTGCAGCTTCTTACAATATTACTCAAGGTCTTCCATAATTCTTCCTTGTAAAAGTTTATGAAACAATTTATATTCTTTGACTTGTATTCCTCTCTCTACTTCGCAAGTAAGTCAAACATTTGCTGACTCTGGTGACATTTAGGCTCTTTTGATTTCTAAATTATGGAGAATTGATGAGTTAAGTATCTGTATGAAATTGTTGTCATCATTGTCTGTGTCTTTTCCTCCTCCCATTTCCCATTTCTTGGCATCAATGACTTGTTTAAATAGGTCACGGTGCAGTTCTTTTAATAGCATGCCATCCTTTTCTCAGTTTTGTTATTTCTAGCTTTGTAATAGTTTGGAGATTTTTTTTCTAGCATGAAATTGGTTTTACTGTATTTGGGAATGGTTCCCACACCAGAAACAAACTGTTTTCTTTCGAAATACGATCAGTATCATTCTTGTGATGTTCTTAAGTACTTTTCATGTTCTCTAGCTTCTGATTCTTTTCTTTAAGAAAGTATTCATAATATATAAGCAGGAGGATTCTGGGTAGCATAGCAGTCCTTGGTCTCTCATTCCTTACTCCTGAATCATGTTTTCCAACATATATTTGCCATCCTTCCCTAGCCTTACCTTTGCACTGAGGTCACCGAATATCAATTTCTCCCTCTGTCTACATGTGGAGTCATAAACCTTACTTGTGGGTGCTCTGACAAAGAAATATAAATTTTGATTGCTTAAACTTTGCAAAGTGTCTTGGGGCTTGGGGGCTAGAATTTTTTCTTTCCTACTTATTTATTCTATCATAGTTGGTTTTTTTAAACTGGGAAATTAACTCTTTTGTCTAATGTAATTTTCATTTATTTTTTCTTGAAATATAGGTCTGGAAACAAGGCTTTGATAAAGCCTATTGGGATTCAAATAGAGCTATTTGACTATTCCTTTAAACCCAAATCACTCTGGCTCTCACTGACTGACCAATAATAGGTCCCAACCCAAGCCTCTCTTGCTCATTATTTGGGTTTTGATGGTTCAGAGTGAGTGTAAATAGCAATTCTTTCTGTTCTGGCCAGAAACTCTAGGGGCTTGCCCTCCCAGACTAATTCTTTTGTGAAGGCAGACTAGGTCATCATTTGCCTCCATTCTTACTTAGCCTTTAATTACTGAATGGGCTTTGCCTCAGACAAACTAAGACATGTGAAAGACCTTAGCTTAAAAAGGCCAAGGTCCCCTACTGACCTATGCCTTGCCACTGTACGCAGATGGCTCAGGAGAGAGTGAGTCTGGTGACTTTGCATCGCTCTGCCTCCCCCTCCTGATGTCATTGATTCTTTTCCAGAAGGAAGGACAGACAACAACTGAGTATCAAAAATATGTATTGATTTCATTTGGAGGGTCTTATTGAGCTCTTCCTAAAACTTCTCTAGTTCATCAACCTCTAAAACAGACATCAGCACATAAATTGAGATTATTTTCATGGTGGTGTTTTGCAAAATTTTATCTAAGCATTGCAACCCAATATGACTGAATGCCCTATGGAATTTTGTTTTGTTGATTGCTTCCTTCCAAGAAGACTTGGGGAATCATCCTTGCACTCAGCTAATGATTTTTGTCTTTTGGCTTTATTTGTAATAGGAATGCCAAGATTGATGTGATTCATTTCTTCCAGAATGATATCCACTTGCTGTTCATTAAACAAGGATCTTAGAAGACAAATATTGAAGTTAATGATTATAGATGTCTTGAAAACTGCTGTTCCTGGCAAACTCCAGCCCTTTGCCTAGTGCCCGATACAGAGTATGGGATTAATAAATGTTTACTTATGGATGACTAACTGATCCTCCACTCTGTCATGATCACTCTTCATGCAGAAGGGAACTTCACAGACCATTCCTTTTTTCATGGGTCAGAAACATGATCAAAGAATAAAATCACCAAATGGTCAGATTCTTGGTGATGCTCCACTAAGGACTTAGCCAGGTCGGTGACCATACTGTGACCATCTACTTCTAACTTAGTAGCCCTAGCCCGAGCTCTTTGGCCTAGCCTTTGAAAATACAGGGTCATCACCACACTATAGCAATGTCCCAGAGTAGGATTTTGTGGAGAGGTCAGAACCATGGCAATGATAATACTGTCCACTGATAAAGAGATAGTCTAGACACCAAAATATTTCTACTAGCACTTTTGTGAAAACAAAACACTGAAAACAAAGTAGATGCCCATCCACTGGGAAATGGCCACACAAACTGAAGTACATGAATTTAAGGGAATGTTATGGTGCTATAACAAATGACAAACATGATGAAAACAGAAGCATGGAAAGGCTTACATGAATAGATGATGCAGAGATTCTTGATTAAGTGCGAGCTAAACTGGTTACTTTGAAATTCTGCACCAAAGACTCTAAAGTTTGAGGATAATCTCCTTCCCACTTCAGTCTGAGCTGGCTGTGGGTAGGAAGGTGGACATGAGAATGACCTTGACCTTGTTTTTTGTTACCTTTCCCAGGACCATGGAGGATCATGACACTAGAAGCCTCTCTCAGGGATCATCTGAATGGAAAGATGCGGGATCTTCTTTGTCTGGTCCACCAGGGCCTGTGGCTATGGGGTTTTCCCTTCAGCCTTTTGAGGGCCCCTTGGCTGCTTTTACTCAGTGTCATGCTATGCTGTCTCCTCTTAGGGTCTCCTCTGAGCCCCAACTCAACACAGGAAGAGGACTCTTTCACTGTGGGGGTGCTGGGTCCATGGGAGTGTGACCTTCTCTTTGCCAAAGCCCTCCCCAGTGTGGCTGCCCAGTTAGCCGTCACGAGAGCCAAGAGAGATTTCTTATTGGAGCTAGGCACTCGACTGGATTATGTGATCCTTGAGGAGGGTTGCAATACCGCCCAGGCCCTGGCTGCTTTCCTCTCCTATAGAGGTGCTGTGGCCACCTTTGTGGGGCCTTCCAATCCTGGCTACTGCCCAGCAGCAGCACTCCTGGGCCAGAACTGGGGCAAGGCCCTTTTCTCCTGGGCATGTGGGCCTCCAGAGTCAGGAGGTACATTATTGCCCACTTTGCCCTCCACTATCCATGTCCTGTTGGCTGTCCTGAAGCACTTTGGCTGGGCTCATGTAGCTGTCATCTCCTCCCACCAGGATGTCTGGGTGGACACAGCCCAACAGGTTACCTCAGCCCTCAGGACTCATGGACTACCTGTGGGGCCTGTAACCTCTCTGGGACCTGGAGGCCAGGGATCTGTAGGAGCCCTGAAGCAGCTTCAAGACACAAGTAGGTTGAAGGGTAAGTAAGTTTATGGCCTGTTCCCTCCACCATGGTGAAAGGCTGTCCTCTATTTTGAGGCAGGAGCAAAATCTTCTGAACTGAATCAGACATGAACTGTCTGATGTAGGCTAGATGATAGCACAGTTAGTGAATAATATGTTGAATATCTGAACTCAGAGACTAGTCAATAATGGGTTGAAGTCAACATGTAGGGCAGTCTCTAGTGGAGTGTTCCAATGACTTATCTCTGGTTCTTCAGTCAACATATTAATCAATGATTTAGATGAAGACATCAATGGCCTATGTATCAGATTTGTGGGTGACATGAGAAACTTGAAGAGAGAATTAATATGTTGGATAACATAACCACAATTTTAAAAGATTTCGGTAGCCTAGAAATGAGAGACTGATTCTAACTGGATGATATTTAAAGGGAATAAATGTAAAGCTAAAAAAATCAATTACACAAGTACTAGATAGAGACAACATCAGCCAATCAATTAGGAAAAGACCTGTTTTAGTGTGCTGAGTCAATAGTGTAATACGGAAACCAAAAGGCTGTATTAAGAAAGGGAAGCACAGGGTCTTAAATAAGGAAGGTGATAATCTCATTTCATTGCCCTCTGACTGTTCACATCTGAAGTTTTGTTCCCAATTCTGGGTACCACAGTTCAAGGAAGTCAGCAAGCAAACCACAGTCTTCCAGAGGAGAGAGATAAAAAGTGGAGAAAAGGCTAGAGATCAAGTCTAAGTCACACCAGCAAGTACTTAATAATTGCCTGCTATGTGCCAGACACTGTGTTAAGTGCTAGAGATACAAAGGGAAAAATAGTTTTTACTTTAAAGGAACTCACCATCTATGGGAGAGGTGCATACAAATGCCTATGTATGAACAAGATAAACACAAAAATTGGAGATAATATTGGAGTTTTAAGGGGTATCAGAAAAGGCTGCCTGTCTGTCGAAGGTAGGATTTTAGTTGAATCGTAAAAGAAGCAAGAGAAGCCAGGATATGGAGTTGAGAAGGGGGAGAGTCCCAGGAATGAGAGACAGCCAGAAAAAGTGACCTGAGACAGAAGAGTGTTCTCGAGTAAGTGAGGGTGAGAGGAAAATGAAGGAAGTAGGCTGGAAAGTAAGAAGACTAGACAGTAGGAAGGGAACAGGTTATGAAGGGTTTTAAAGGCCAAACAGGATTTTATATTTTATCTTGGAGGTAATAGGGATCTAGTAGAGTTTATTGAATAGCTGTTGACATGGTCAGATCCATGTTTTAGGAAGATCTATTTGACAGCTGAGTGGAGGATGGACTGGAGGTGAGGCAGAGAGACTAACAGATTGTTGCAAGAGTCTAGATGTGAAGTGATGATGGGCCCAAGAGAGAAGAGCAGGACATCTAGTGATAAGCTAGAAGAACTGGGTATATTTGGAAGAAGAGATAAAAGGGGGCTGTAACTTTCTTCCAATACTGGAATTGCTGTAGATAGAGCAATAACCTTTGTTCACCTTGACCCTAGAAGGCAGAACCAAGCACAATGGGAAGAAATTGTAGGGAGATAAGTGTCTATTTGCTATAAGGAAGGATTTCCCAAATTTGGTACTTCCTCAAAAGAGGGATGCAGGCAGTTAGGTGGCGCAGTGGATAGAGTGTTGGGGGGGAGTCAGGAAGACTCGTCCTCTTGAGTTCAAATCTATGTGACCTTAGGTAAGTCACTTAATGATGTTTGCCTCAGTTTTCTCATCTGTAAAATGAATTGGAGAAGGAATGGCAAACCACTCCAGTATCATTGTCAAGAATATCCCAAATATGTTCATGAAGAGTTGGACATGACTGAAATGACTGAATATCAACAATAAAAGAGGGATGAGATGACTCAGGAGCTTAGGGAGTTTTCTTTCATAGGAGATACTTCAACAGCGGAGGTTGGATGGCCACTTGCTCTAGGGGTGGCATAGAATAGATTTTTGTTCAGGTGCAGGTTGGATTCTACATCCTCTGAACTACCTCTTACTCTGAGATCTAGGATGATATGATCCCATTAATTTGTAGTAGGCTGTTGGAGTTGGAATGAACCTTAGACATCATCAATTCCAACCCATTATTTTATATAGGAGAAAATTGAGACCAAAGAGGGGAAAGGTCTTTCCTAAGATTATATAGTGTATTGGTGGGTATGATCAAGACTGAATTTGAGCTCTGCAAACTCCATTACTGGGTTTAATCCAACCACTACTGAAAAGAAATCTCCATGACACTTTTACTGTTGGTTTTTTCCTTCTTTTTTTGTATTTTATTTAAAAAATTTACCTTAGAAAAATACTAAAACTTAAATACATAAGGAAAAAATACATCATAAAACTTAAATATAAAATACGAAAACAAAAACATATCATGCGTGCAACAGAACATAGGAGAGGATTCAAAATATAGAGCAATAATTTAGCATTTCAAAAAGTCTCTAATTTTTTTTCTTCTTGGGTCTATGGGCCAGCCTTGGGCCTAATGTCCTCTTGCCTCTTTATTTGGCAGTGGTGCTGATGTGCATGCACTCAATTCTTGTTGGCGGCTCTGAGCAGGCAGTCCTGCTTGCGCAAGCTCATGCGCTTGGCCTGACTGATGGCAGGTATGTCTTCATCCCCTACGATGCGCTGCTTTATGGGATGCCCTACCGCAACCGGTCCTACTCAGTGCTGAAGGATGATGGTGGCCTTCAGGAAGCATATGATGCTGTGTTGACTATCAGTCTGGAGTCTGGTACAACTGACTTCGATGGAGCCTTCTCAGCTGCGAGGAAGAGTGGGGAAATCACTGCCAACACAGAGCCTGAGCAAGTCAGTCCCAACCCATGGGGGTTAACTAATGGCGTGGGGAGGGGCAGAGGATCCCGCTGCTCTCCACCATCTAGCCACACAACTTCAGGCTCTCCATACCCCAAAACCCTAAATTTAACTATGTGTGTGTATGTGTGCGTGTGTGTGCATGCACACATATACACCTATACGTGACTTGCCAGTATATGTGTTTTTTGGTGTTTTAACTGTTTTTTCCCTTTTCTTCTCCTCTTCTTCCTCCTCCTCCTCTTTCTTCTTCTTCTTCTTCTTTTTCTTCTTCTTCTTTTTCTTCTTCTTCTTCTTCTTCTTCTTCTTCTTCTTCTTCTTCTTCTTCTTCTTCTTCTTCTCCTTCCTCTTCCTCTCCTTGTCCTTCTTCTGCTTCCTCTTCTTCCACCTCTTCTTTCTTCCTTTTCTTTTCTTTTTTTGCCTCTCTGAGGCTAGGATTCTTTTCCTTGTTCTTTAATAGAAAGCTCACACTGGAACCAGGGAGACATAGATTCGAGTCCCACCTCTCATATCTTTTGCCTATGTGATCTTGGGCAAGTAACTTTACCTCTCAATACTCTAAGACTAAATGATTCCTTTAAAATATAAACAGCAGAGATGGTGCTGATATGCATTAGTGGAAGGAATTTCCTTATCTGGGAGTTCTCTATGCCAAGAAAATCACAGGTTCTAGTCTCTATCCCTGTATCTTTCACTGACCCTTTCTGGTGGGAGTGTGCACTTTTTTGTCTCTTTAGTCCTGTTTTCCCCCCTATCTCTCTAAAGCCAGAGGAAGAGGGCCTTGGTTTCATCTCTTTCTATCTCTGACTCTTCCTTTCTTTGTGTGCCTGTTGCCTCTGTCTCTCTTTTATCAGGCTCCTGGTAAAAGGAAGGAAGAGAATGAAATGGGGGCAGGGAAATGAGGAGCACAATTTCTAATGTTTTATAATTTCTGTGATGAGGAGAGATAGGGTGGAATTTTCTTTTGTCCTAAATGATTTATCTGGTGCTGCCATTGGTCCATAGGACAAATTCTAACCCTATCCACTCAGTTCCCTGTGTCTTTTTCATATCAGAGATTAGAACATGAATTTAGGAGCAAGGACTTGGGAATGGGTCTGGGGGAAGAGAAAGGGGTGGGGAAGGAAAAAGAATAAACATTTATGTAGTTCCTACTCTGTACCAGATATTGTACTAAGTACTTTTTACAATTATCTCATTGGTAAAATTTGATGATAGAGTAAAGATATTAATTATGATAACATGATAACGATGATAACTGTGGCAGTGCTCATCATTGAGTATCAATAAGGGTGTGGTGGTGATGGTGACTGATGCTAAACATGGTGATAATGTGATAACACTTATGGCAATAGTGATGATGGTGATGGTAGTGGTGGTAATGATGATGGCTATTGATTAAAATGATAGTGATAATTATGTTAATCATGATGAGTATTAGTGGTCCTGTAGTGATAATGACCGTAATGATGATGGGTATTTTGATGATGGTGATGATTATGGTAATGATTTTGTGATTGGTGTTGATGGTAATGTCTATGGGTATCAGTGATGAGGGTGGTAGTTATGACATTAGCGATGATGGTGCTGATGATGGTAATGATGATATGGATGATGATGGTGGGGATTATCATTGTAAGGATGGAGATTGGGAGAATGGTCTGGATGGTCCTAATGGTCCTTATAATGAGATTAGATCAAACCAACCAAAAAAAAATACTTAGAGACAGTAATAGTGATAAAGTCAGTGACAATGAATACACAAGGCTTAAATCCCTAGATTTTTGAGCAACCTAAGCCAGAAAAACTTTTCTTACTATCTTCTGGACTAGTAATATTGCCCTTAATCCCACAGGTGTCCCCACTCTTTGGGACTATCTATGATGCCATCTTTCTTCTGGCCAATGCTCTGAATCACTCAAAGAAACAAGGGGGTCAACTCTCAGGAAAGCATCTTCGGGATCACATTGTGTCTCTGGACCTGGCTGGCTTTAGTCAGAGGATCCAGACAGATGAGAGAGGGAATAGGCTGGCCAGCTATGTGATCTTGGATACAGACGGTCAGAAGAGCCAGCTTATTCCAACCCATTTGCTGGACACATCTACTCAATTGGTGCAATCACTTGGTAGACCTATTCACTTTCCACGAGGAGAACCACCTCCCCCTGACTCTAGCTGTTGGTTTGATCCAGATACTCTGTGTACAGAAGGTAATTCTTTTCATTTTTCAATGATCCCATTATTCTTTCAACCAGGATATATTATAAATGTCTTCTATATTCATAACCCTATGTTTTATCACACTGTGGAGGAAACACAAGAAGAAAGAAACAAGCCTTTGGGGAACTTGCATTTTAGTTGGGGACCCAAAATTAACATATAAGAAAGAGACATGCAAGAATCACAGACAAGATATTCAACTGGGGGATTCAGATTCTGAGTTCTAGGGAGCCCCAGAAGAGAGAAAGTTCATTGAGGACTTAGAGTAGTTAAACAAAGCTTTCTTGAGAAGGTAGGATTTGGGCTGGACCCTAAAGGACAGGGAGAATTTGATTAAGCAGAGAGACATGATTGAGAAAGTTCATTTCAGGAAGAGGGGAGCTTGTATGCAAAGGTATGGGGATATATTTGTCAGCAAGGAAGAGGAGAACATGAGAAGTTCTATACAGATAGTAATCTCTTACAGAATTTTGATAAAGAAAAGTGCTGTATTTGTCTAAATATAGGCCACACCAGAACGCAGGTCATAGTCTAATCCTTGAAAGATATCAAAATGTAGAGGTGTATACTTGACATTATAGATTGATAGAAATCTCACCAGGAAGAAGGGAGTAGATTATAGTCAGACCAATACTATTTAAAATGTTTTTTGTTAAACTTTTTATTTTGTCACCTTAATTTCCAAATATATCCATCCTCTCCATTAAAAAAAAAAAACAGTTCAGTAAACAATGACTTCTGATGACACATACCATGGCCAGACCCCTAGTCTTCAACCTGTGCAAAAGATGGAGGTTTCTGAAAAGTCAACCATGGACAGATCCAAATTATTGCCAAGGATTCACTTCCTTCTCTCTTTCTATACCCCTTAGCCACACTCCTTTTTTTTGTTTGTACTCTGTGATAGTTGCACTTGATCTCTAAAAATTTAATTGATTGTACTAAGCTGCAGACTACAACCTTTACTAGGAATGTTGGCAAGTTATAGGGGACCCTGGAAAATCAATAAAAACATTTCAACATCCAAGATTCCTCCATTCTTCAAATGATAAATGGTCTGAGAATATAAAAGGCACTTCTCAAGGGAAGAAACCCAGGATATTTATAGTCATATGAAAAAAATGCCTCAAGCCAGTAATAATTAGAGAAATGCAAATTAATGCAATTGTCAAGTTCCAACTCATGCTCATCAGATTGGAAAAAATGTAGGAAAAGCAAGCATATGGGTGTATTAATGTGCTGTTGATAGAGCTGTGAGTGGGCCCAGACATTCTAGAAAGCAATTTGGAATTATACCCCCACAAGTTACTAAATAGTGACCTGGTGACAAAGTCTTTGATTCAACAGCATACCATTCTTAGACCTATACCCCAAAGAGATCAAAGAAAGAGAAAATAAGTGGAAGCTATAATAGGGGAATAACAGGCGCTGGGATGGATATTTTCAGGGTTTAGAAGACCCTTCCTGGGACCTAACCAAATCACTCCACTGAGGGGATTTTCCTCTATGGAGAATGGTCTAACTAATCAAGTTGACGCTAGAAGAAGATACAGAGGAATACAGGCAGAAGATTACATTGGATAGCCCCTCAATGATTCTTTCTTCATATTTGACATGAACTGGTTGGAGAGTTTTCTCTTCCTCATAAAGAGTAGTGAATGAATTTATTCAACAGATATTCTCTGAGAACATGCATTCTACAGGGCCATGGGCTTGGTTCTGTGTGGGAGGCATAGTTAGATAAGACAGAGGTCCTGCTTTTAGAGAATACACTATATAATAAGACAGATAACTACTTTACAAGGTAGACTGTGACAAGGGCCATAGAGAAGATCATGAAAAAGGGGCATGAGGTTCAGACTAGAAATTCCCCTTTCTGGACTTGGGGGAATTGGGAAGGTTTCCTGGAGGCTATGAAAGGGAGCAAGGGGAGAATCAAAGGTAAAATTCTCTTCAGGATACTTTTTTAAGTTGTTGGAGGCTCTTGTCTGAGTTTTAGAATGTGGAATATAGTAGAAAGAACACTAGTCTAGGGATCAGAAGGCCAAAATTCAAGTCTTAGCTAGTTATTAGCTACGTGACCTTGGACAAGTCATCCCCCTATTTGATAATAATCCTCACCAACTGAACTGTTGCCCACAATGGGAGATAACATTAATTCAGAAAAAAGAACACATTTAAAAATAAATGCCTCATTACCAAATAGGTTTAATGAAGACTTATGCCAAATGACCCCTCCATTCTTTGGTCCTTCTGCAGATGGGTGGTCCTTGGTTCCCCTCCTGGCTCTGATATCAGTATCTACCCTAGTGCTTGGAGGCCTGGGGCTCATTTACTTTCTCAGGTAAAACTAAGACCTTGCATGTGAAAATGATTTCTTCATCCCCTTGAAAGATCTCCTGTTCATTCCCCTCAACATTTGCCTCATTGACTTACACAATGTCAGGACTGGAAGGGACCTTAAAGTAATTAGGGATTTAAGAAATCTTAGAATGGAGAATTTCAGAGTTAGAACAGATTTGAGAACATCATTGTTGAAACCAAAAGGGACCTTAGAACATAGAGTGTAGAATATCAGAATACAGAACATGGAGTATCAGACCTTGAAGTAATTTTAGAACATAGAATGTTAAAGTAACCTTAGAACATAGAATCTTAGAGCTGAAGTGGACCACAGGACAGGAAAAGAAATTGAGAACACAGAATTTCAGATCTGCAAGGAGAACACAAAATGTCAGAACTGGAAGGAGCTTTAGAATGGAGGACACAGAATGCTCCAGCTGTAATGTCTCCCCACAATCAGGACTCTGCAGTTCCAGTCTGGAGGAGGCCCCAACAAGATTATACTCACCCTGGTGGACCTCACCTTCACCCATCCTCGACTGAACCAGCGGGTAAACTCAGCAGCTCGCTCAGGGGCTCTAGGGGTGGGAAGGGTTGGGGAGGGGGCTGTGGTTGTTACTCCAGTTGTCCTTAGGGGTTGGTTCTTACCCTTATCCTGGTATCCCCAGAAACTCACTCTGGACACCCTCAGCAACTCCCGGAGCCCCTCAGATGGCAAGAGCCTCAGCTCAGAGGTCCAGTCCCCAGGGAAGGTCCTCCCAGCCACACCAGAGACTTCCAACATGGCCTTGTACCAGGTGAGGCCTCACATTCCCAGTCCTTAGGGAGAGTCTCTTGGTCATTCTGGGAAATAGGTTCTATAGACACTATTATTGCCATTTCACAGATGAGGAAATTGAGACTCAGGTGAAATGACTTCTCTAAGTCATAAAGCTTTTAAATATTGATCACTAGGGAGATGGAGGCACAGAAATAGACATTTATTAAGTCCCTACTATGTGACAGGCTCTAAGCTAAGTGCTTTACAAATATTTTTTTCATCACAACCCTATGAGGTAGGTATTGTTATTATCCCCATTTTACAGATGAGGAAACTGAGACATATAGAAGCTAAGTGACTTGCCCAGGGTCACACAGCTGATAAAGCTGGATTTGAACTCATATCTTCTTGACTCTAGGATCAGTGCTCTAGCCACTGCACCACCTAGCTGCCCTCAATATTAGGATAATAAGACTTCAATAATCAATGATCTTATTAGTATGAGTCCTTTACCCACTGATACAGATCAAAGACTTTGAGTTTCTGTAGCTAAAATTCTCCATCTGCTGGGGTGGCCAACTCTCAGGTGATGAACCTTGGGCCCTTCAATCTCGCTTACCTCACCTGTCCCATCTGTTGATGGATTTTACTTTGTACCCGCATGTTTTTTGTATACATTTCTTCTCTCCACTCCACATTCTGTCTTGCCCCACCCTAGCTCAGGACCTCATCACTTCATGCCTGGATCATGACAATGACCTGCTGGTTGGTTTGCCTGCCTCCAGCCTCTCCTCGGCCCAGTCCATCTTCCACTTGGCTGCCAAAGTGCTTTTCCTAAAACACAGGCCTGTTCATGTCACTCTCCAACCCCTTGAATGAGCTCTAGTATTTCCTTGTAATCCTCAGGGAGTTCCAGGGTAAGTGGAAAGAAGGGGATGTATGGAAGAGATTTGGTGAAAGTACAAAGGATGAGATCTGGTCACAGATGGCATGCATAGGGTAAACAAGGGAGGATGGCCCCAAGGCTCCTCACTGGAAGGTGTCATCCCAGACAATGATTATATAGGTGATAACTGGTTTTGGTTGCGGTTTGAATGCCAAGAGTCCTAATCGGGACTCACAAGCCCAAGGCTTGGGTGCCCAGGCAGGACAGCTCTTTGGGAAGACTGGGCCTCATGAACCATGCTGCTCTCTGTCAACAGGGAGACTGGGTTTGGCTGAAGAAGTTCAAGGTTGGGACATTCCCTGAGCTCCGTCAGAATTCTGTGAAACTACTGAAAAAGGTAGCAAGAGGCGCACTCTACAGGCACAAGTCCTAGGGGCGAAGGGGTGGCGGGGAGGGATGGGAAAGAGTGCTTAGGGAAGCCTAAAGTCCTAATTGAGTCATGGCTGTGTTCTGTGTGTACATGGGTGTGTGCTTGTGCATGTGCATATGGATGTGAATGTGCGTGTGCATGTGTATGTGAATGTGTGTGTGCTTGTGCATGTGCATATGGATGTGAATGTGCGTGTGCATGTGCATGTGAATGTGTGTGTGGGTGCGTGTAGGGGTGATCCCTGTGTGTAGAGGGAGCTCCTACTAAGGCAGAGGGGTAGTCTCAATAACTTGTTTCCTTTTCTCTAAAAAAGTCCCACTCATGATAGGAAGGTCTGAACTGGAGCCACCATCATGTTCACCACTAGTATATAGAAGCTGTAAGCAGTAGTCTTGAAGTCAAGACCCAGGTTCAAGCTTCACTTTTGACACATCCTGTCTGTGGGACCCTGAGCAACTCACTTAACTTCTCAGTGCTCTAGATAACTTTCTTTTCTATTTTTTGAAAGTAAATTCTACTGATATCTTGTGTTTTTTATACAAAATAGTCCTCCTTAGGTTTCTCCCTCTCTCTCTGTCTCCCAGAGAACCATCCCATTTAATAAATAATATTTTTAAATGTGATAAAAAGAGGAAGAAGAGACCTAAAACCCCCATCAATACCAACCAATACATTGAAAAAATCTGAAAAGCCAGGCATGTATTTCTTGCAATCCAAGAGGCTAGTAACGGATTTCTTAGGTTCAGGAGTTCTGAGTCAATCAGGTTTTCACATTAAGTCCAGCACCAATATGGTGAACCCCCCAGGAGTGATAGGCCATCAGATTGCCCAAGGAGGTGTGAACTAGCTCAATAGGAAATAAAGCAGGTCAAGGATCCTATACCTATCAGAATTTGATCAGGATTATAAATAGCCCCTGAATTTCTAGCATGGTGGAGATAAGGAGACCCAACTGTTTTAAAAAAAAAAGTCTGCAAATATACACAATGTTTTATCCTGTGGATCAAATACTTTTGCAAAGGAGGGAAGGGAATTGTCTTTTTGTGTAGTCAAGCTTGTTCTTTATAATTTTGCAGTATTCCGTATGGGTCATTTTGTGGCCCATAGATACATTTTACATTGTTATAGCTACTGTGTATGTTGTTTTCTTGGCTCTGATTATCTCATTCTATATCACTTTATATAGATCTTTTGATGCATCTCTGTATTCATCACATACATTATTTCTTACAGCATAGTAATATTACAGTACATTTATTTACCACAATTTGTTCAGCTACTTCCCAATGGTATCTACTGGTGGCCACCAGTTCTTTGCTACCACAAAAATGCTGCTATAAATATGTTAGCAAATATGGAGACTATCTTCTTATCAAAGACCTCCTTGGGATAGATGTCTAGACAACTTTCTAAGATTATAACTTTCAAAAAAGGTGATAGGTTGTATTGGTAGAGGAAGTTTCCCCACTTGAGAATTCTCTATATCAAAGACATTACAGATCCAGTTGCTAGCCTTAACTCCAGGAACAACAGTATTTCTATGAGCATATTTTCTCTGACTTTAGGGAGTGATTTTCCATCTCTGATTCTCATTTGCTTCCTCTGTACAGTGAGGAGATAGAACTAAGGGTTTTTGGCAATTAAAAGATCATTAGTAACTTTGGAGAAAGAAGTTTCAGTAGAATGATGAGGTAGAAAACCAGATTGGAGAGAGTTAAGAAAAAAATGAAAGGAAAGAAGGTATATATATGTATTGTGGACAGTCTTTTCAAAGACTGTAGCCATAAATTGGAGGAGAGATAAAGAAGATAGTGGGGTTTTTTGAGCATGGGCAAGACATGGGCATGTTTGTAGACATTAGGGAGGCAGCCAGTAGATAAGGAGAGATTGAAAATAAGTGAGAGAGTGGGGTTGACAGAGAGGGCAATCTGCTAAGGAAGATAGGATGGAATTGGATTAGCCCATTTCTAAAGTGCCTTATGACTCTAGCTCTTTTGACTTTATGACTGGAGGGTCTCTAAAAATCATTCTAGCTCTGACATTCTAAGATAATTAAGAGAAGTTGCTTCCCACTAGTACATTCCATGTTTCCTCCTCTCTTGCCTTTATAGATGAGGGACCTGAGACACGAGAATGTGAATCTCTGCCTGGGCTTCTTTACTGATCTGGGTGTTTCTGCCATTGTGTTTGAGCATTGTTGCCGGGGCAGTTTGGAGGACCTGCTGAAGAACGAGGCCCTGCGGCTTGACTGGACTTTCAAGTCATCCCTCCTGATGGATTTGATTAAAGTAAGGGAAGCAATTCTTTTATGTGTCTGTAGTCATGGCCCCCATGTCAGTAGCTGAAATTGGGAAGAGGAAAATAGGATAGTGGATAATAGCCAGGTCTGACCATTTGTTTATATAGGAGAGGATTCTCTTCTGCACCCCTTGCCCCAAGTTAATGTAGGAAAGATCCTGCATGTGATCATAGGGCATTAATGAGATATTAAACTGAAAAAGATGCACCAGTTCCTTGATCCCTTGTTACCTACTAACAGATACCTCTGGCTGTACCAATAATGGAACAATGTGAAGGACTGAGCTAATGAGAAATAGCCACACTTGTAAAGGATTTAAATGGCTAGGCACTGGGGAAAGATCAGCACTCGTGAGTGTGGAAGAGATTTCCAGCTGGTAGCTACATTGTAAGTGCTTCTCTAAAATAATTTTGAGGCCCTCTGTGCATTTGCAGAGACACCCTGGAGAGAATTTCCATTCAGAACTCTCCTTCTAGAATACTCTAATTTTGCAGGAATCTATTGTTTATTTGCTTTGACTATGATCACACAGTCTATTTTTCAGTGTGCTTTCTTTACAAATCATATCACTTCTTTATCAAACGCTTATGTATTGCATTATTTTACCTTATTATTATAACCATCAAAGCTAATACAGAGTTTGTACCCTTAGAAACATTGTGTCCTTAGCAATTCACCAAGAGAATACTATGGATGTTCATTCATATTCAGTATTTGGTTCTTTTAAACTTTTAAGCAGACCTTATTTTGACATCAGAGCAGATAATTTACCTGAGATCCTTATGGACTATAGGTCCAAATGATAGAGTTTGTATATTGACCCAGAAATTCTGAATAACTAACTCTAAATTCTTAATCCCTTTTGGGAAGTCCCACACATCTTTGCAGCTGGTATATAGTAGAACTGGGATCCAAAGTCTTGTCCTTTCACTGCAAATCTAATGCATTTTTACATGAGCATAATCCTCTCAGTAGGGAGCGTGTTCTACAGTGAAAGGGCCCTAGTTAGAATGGGAATCAGAAGACCTGTTCTGATCAGTGCTCTGGAACTAAACTTGGACAAATCACTTACCAGAAGGTAGGTCTGTCACTTCCTCATCAGTAAAATGAAGACGTCATCCTGTATGGTCTGGAAGGCTTCTTTCACCTGTAACATATCATACTTTGCCAAGTCCCACAAATATTCTATTACTCCAAATTACTCTTTCCCTTCCTTGAAACTCTACCTTTAAATGAGGGTGTGATGTAGGCTGGGTTTAAAGGTCCCTTGTCAGCTCTACAGCATATACAGGAGAGCATATTCTCCTTGTCCTCCAGGGGATCCGGTATCTCCACCATCAGGGGTTTCCCCATGGTTCCCTCAAGTCTCGCAACTGTGTTGTGGATGGGCGCTTTGTACTGAAGGTCACAGACCATGGCTATTTGGCACTCTTGGAAAGACAGCAGATTCCTCTTTCCCAGCGCTTGTCAGAAGGTCAGTATCTATCAGGGTCCATTCCTCCCTTCAAAGCTATTGTGTCTAGTAGAATGTATCTTGACCAGCAGAAGGTTGAAAGCCTATTCCTTAGAGAACTCTGAACAAGTAGGTATTTCTTTGTAATCTGGTGCTTAAGGCCACCCTTTAGGAACTACAAGTAACATGTTATAATTCATGAGGTGATGTAGGCCAGTAATCATACCCCTTCACCCCAAATATCTCTTTTATTTATCTTGTATAATTCCTTGAAATTTCACTTTTCAATCATTTGGATGAATATATTGAAGGACTCAATGGAAAAGTGTTCAATAGTCCAATAGAACAAACATGGATCAAATGCTTATTATATGCAAAATCCTATTCTATTCTGAAGGAGATGGAGAGTTTAGATTAGGCCCTCCCCTCCCCACAGTTAATTCATGGTCTATTAGGGAGAAAACACAGGCACAAATAACTATACTTTATAACAATAATACATATTACACACTACTAGAGAGAAGGAATCAGGGAAGTCTTCCCAAAGGAGATTGTCATTGGCTCCCTATAAAAAGTCTGGTTTCCTTAATGCTTATGTCTAGTTCCACTTTCCCCTTAGGTACCCTATTGACCTTCACCATAGCTATCATCATCAACATTATACATGCTGATGCCTTCCCTTTATATGTTTCAATTAATTACTGTGAGTCATGGTGGATAGAGTGATGAACTTGGAGTCAGAAGACCTGACAGAGTTCATATCTTGACCTTCAACTTCCTCATCTGCAAAATGGGCATACCTTCAAAAGTTGTCATGAGAATAAAATGAGATAGTTTTAAAATGCTTTGTAAGCCTTAAAGTGTTATACAAATGCTAGCTATTGTTATTCTGTCAACCAATAAACCCTAATTTTATGATCTATAGAGATAGAGTAATAAGGAATCTTTGACCATATCTAGTCAATCTCTTCTTTTTTAATGAGAAAAAAGTGAAGACCAGAGATATGAGGTGATATATGTCCTAACTCATAGAGGAAGTAAGTGGAAAAACTGGGATTGGAACTCAGGTCCTGTGATTCTAAATTCATCTTGTTTCCACTGCCCCATACTGAGCTTCCTTTTCTATAACAGACCTATATTTAAATGCTAAGAGGAAGACAGAAATGAATAAGACCTAGTCCCTTATCACACAGAGTTTATAATATAGTTAGTGGGACAAGTTTAGGGAATATCTTGCCCACTTCCTTGAAATTATAGAAAGTTGGAGCTGGATATGAGTTTAGAACATTGAATAGCTAGTTCCATTCCATGGAATACTAGAATTTTGAATTCTAGAGCTAGAAGGAATTTTAGAGATCTTTTAATCCATATCCCTCATTTATAGAGAGATAAAATTAGTTTCATAAGGTGGGTCAACTAGTCAGTGTCAGAGTTGGGACTTGAATAAAGGTTTCCTGATGACCAGTCCAGTCATCTTTCTACCCTTTCCTATTGGCCTTCTGTCTTCTTTGCAGAGTTGTTGTGGACTGCACCAGAATTGCTCAGAGAATCTGAAGGGCCTTGGAGAGGCACTTTCAAGGGTGATGTCTACAGTTTTGCCATCATTTTGCAAGAGGTACTGGCCAGAGGGCCACCCTACTGCACATCAGGACTCTCTGCAGAAGGTAGGATCTCTTTATCCTCTGCCATTTTCTTACCTCTGTTCTCTGTAGGGCTGGCCTTGTACATTCTGGGAGGTGATACTAGCTACCTCTCAGAGATCCAAAATGATCTTTCCCACTAATACCTTAAGTGCCACCATTAGAAATCTATTCCTTCAGATACATCCCGATGACCTCTGTCCATTGTGCTGAAAAGAGCTAAACACAGAGAATTGACTTGCGTCATTCTGGTAATTAACACACTCCCAGTCATTTCTGTTGCAGGTCATTTATGAAGAAATGTCCCTTTCCTTAAATTGGTCCAAGTCATATGCACTTTTGACTGTATTGCTCAGTGATTATGTTGTACTCAAGGGTAGAAAGGCAATATAACACAGAGGAGAGAGGACTGGCCTTGTAGGCACAATGCCCTGCCTCTGACACACATTATCTTCATGACCCTTGGCAAGTCACATAATTTTTCAGTGCCCCCTGACAATTCTCTAAGACTTTACATTAAAGACAATTATCTGATCTGCATAGAGGGATGAGTGTCCATACCTGGAGTTCACTATGCCAACACCAAAAACTGAAATAAAGTAAATCAAATTCAAAGAATCCATGAGAGTTCCTCATTGTATGTGCTTCACCTCCACTGGTCAGTATCCTAGCCTCATATCACCATAGAAGATGTTGTGTTGCCATGGCCCCCTCAGAATTCACCATCCAGTGAAGAGTCTTCTCTGGCCACAAATAGGCAGGTTTGCAGATGGCAGGTATACAGTCTTATTACAGCTGGACCTGAATCCAAAACCTTTACTATTTGATAGGAAGGAACTCCTAAAGCTTTTTGTTTTTGCTCCCCTGACTGAACCCCCAATGACGCCCTCACACTATGAGGAGTTCTTGGAGAACCTTGGTAGATATATAACAGTACAAAACAAGGGCTTTGCAAATTGTAAAGCATCATAGAAATTATATCTGTTCCAAAATGCTATTCATCCTCAGGGAATAAAAAGAAGCAGTTTGAATATAGATCAAAGCATACTTTATAAACTTTATTTTTCTTAGGTTTTTCTTTTGATGTATGTTTTCTTTCACAATATAATATGGAAATGTTTTGCATAACTACACATTTATAACCTATGTCAAATTGCTTTCCTTCTCAACAAGGGGGAAAGGGAGGGAGGGAGAAAATTTGAAACTCATTTTTTTTGGCGAGACAATTGGGGTAAAGTGACTTGACCAGGTCATGCAGTTATTAAATGTCAAGTGTCCGAGGCTGGATTGGAACTCAGGTCCTCCTGACTCCAGGGCTAGTGCTCTATCTACTGCACCTCTTAGCTGCCCCCTAAATAAAAAAACACTAAATGTCAATAAAATAAAATGCTAAATAAACATTTTTTAAAAGAAATTATATTCATTCACAATTATAATTCACATTACATTTATACATAAGTCTCTCTGACTCATGACCACATGTAAGACCTCCAATTGCCTTAATTCTTTACCATTCAGAAATCTCTTTCTTCCCCAACAAGTCTATAAAGGAAGGAACTTAAGGGTTATTATGACCATTTTTAGGGGCAGCTAGATGGCTCAATGTATGGAGTACTGGGCCTAGCATGAGGAAGATCTGAGTTAAAATCTAGCCTCAAACACTTATTAGCTGTGTGATCTTGGGCAAGTCACTTAACCTCTGTTTGCCTCAGTTTTCCCATCTGTAAAATGAGCTGGAGAAGGAAATGGAAAACTTTTCCACTGTCTCTGTCAAGAAAACCCATGGACAGTATTGGAATGCTATGGTTCATGGGGTCATGAAGAGACAGACATAACTGAACAACACCACCATTTTATGGGAAATTGAGTAGGTTAAATTATTTTTCCCATGGTTGCATATTCATTCATTCTTTCATTCATTCAACAAGTAGTTACTAAACACCCACTAAATGGCAGATATGGTGCTAGATTCTGGGGGACACAAAGACAAGAAGAAACCCTTGTTCTCAAGAAGTTTATATTCTATTGGGTAATAAATGGTTGAACTAGTCCTCAAAGTGAGGTTGCCTGGGTCTAATTAGGTCTGGCATTCTTGCACTACTTCCTGCTGCCATATACAGGGCATCAGAAAATTGTGAGGCCTCCATAACTGGTGTCTCATGGAGGTGGAGGCAATCAGTATCTGTCAAGGTCCTTGGACTCTACTAGTGTCTAACTATAAGACTCCTCTGAGCTCTGACTTTGACAAGCCCTAGGGAAGAGAGAAGGCATCCTAAAGAAAGCATCCATTTTTTTTTATCACTGCTACATGCCCTTTCCTTTGATCTCTTTGGGATACAAACTTATTCATGGATTTGCTGGGTCAAAGGGCATGAACAGTTTTATAACCCTCTAGGCAGAGTTCCAAATTAGATTATTAATATGTGTAAGATATTCACAGTCCCACTCTTCATAGAGCTTAAGATCTTATAAGATTTAAACAACAGGAAGAAGCATTAAAAGTCTGGTGTCTAGATTGTGAGACCCTATAGTTCTACTGTCCTTTGCCTTGGGGACCTGAGAACATGGACAATGGAATGTCAGAGCTGGGAGGGACCTTAGAACATGGAACATGGGAGAGTAGGACTGGGAAGGAACTTAGAATGTGGAATATAGAATATCCAAGTTCGGAGGGATCATAGAGCACAGAATATTAGAGCTTGAAGAGACCTTAACACCTAGAATGTTACAACACAGAACATACCATATTAAGTCTAGCAAGGTCCTCAAATAATAGAACATAAAATGGTAGGCAGAGTTGGAAGAAACCTTACAATGTTGACTATTGAAGTATAAACCTAAAATGGAAAGAACCTTTGGAAATAGAATACTGGAAAAAGAACCTTAGAAATGACCTAATCCAATGTCCTTCTTCTTTAAAAAAAAAACTGAAAAATTTTTATTACAGTTTTTCAATTAATAACATTTATATTCTGTCCCTACTAACTCCCTGCCACTTGCAATGAAAAATAAAAAAGAAACTAAGCCTTTTTAACATATATACGTATATATATATATATATATATATATATATATATATATATATATATACGTATATATGTGTGTGTGTGTGTATATATATAGTCAAGTGAAAAAATTTATTTTAATTCATGGCCAAAATTCCATTCCACATCTTGAGTTGATCACCTTTCTATCAAGAGGTGCAACCTTTCTCCTCTTATAGATGGGGAAACTGAGGCCCAGAGAATGGAAGTGATTTGTCCAAGTAAGTCAACGGGACCCAGGGTCTGATGATCTCTATCCAAGTGTCTTTCTATTACACTATGGCCTTGACATTATAAGAAAATAATGAACAACTTTGCTGTGGTTTCCTGGCCTTTAGACATTCTTCTCTCTATTAGCGTCAGATGTCAACCTCTGACCTGGATGCTTGGGGACCAGGCTGAATGAAACACTACATCCCCTTTCATCTTATCCATCATGGAAGTTATATTGTCAAGGAATCCCTGTAGATTAAGCCCAGCATGATGTCTCCCCCTGCTTGGGTCGGCAACTTACTTTTCCAGATGTTGCCCTGCTTCCTCATCCAGCAGGGCTTTTCTTCTCCCACCCCTCCCCCAGCAGAGAGTTTTCCCCAGGCAGGTGTTAACCTCTCTTCACCCAGTGCAGGGGGGAGAGCAGAGTTATGTTTGCCACCCTTCAGTCTTGTACATGCATCCCGAGGCTGGGGAAGTGAGCTCCGGTCACCCCTCAGTCACTTACATTTCCCTCTCCCATCCACAAACACTCACCCAGAGGCAAGAATGTGTGTTCCAGGTGCTGGGGCTCCTGCCAGATATTTATGAGGTGGAAGAGAAGGAAGGAGGAAGGGATTTTAAGCAGCCATTTGTCCAACAACCCCCCTTATGCCTCCAGAGGTCAATCCCAAAGACTTAGAAAAGAGGCCAGACATCACTCCTTGGACGTTTATGTAAAACTGGGTTATTTATCATGAAATTAAGAAAATGAGGAAAATGTCATTTGCAAAGCCAACTCAACATCCATTTATTAAGCACCAGTTATGTACTTAGAACATGGGACAATGGAATGTAAGAGCTGGGGGCAATGGAATGTACATGCTGGGTGCTGAAGCTATAAGACTTTGCTCCCAAGTAACTGACATTCTGTTGGGACTGGAGGGGTACAGTATCTCCACAAATAAGCCAGAAGAAGGCAATTTGAGGAGGAAGTGAACACTAAAAATTGGAGGGAGCAGGAAAGGCTTCCCTTAGGAAGTAGTTTCTCATAATAATCTAAGATTACCTATGTTAATGCTCTAAGATGACCTTGCACAGGTATCATTGTGCCCATTATATAGATCAGGAATTTGAGGCTCAGGGAGGTGAGGGGAGGTGAGTCATATAACTAGTCATCACAATAATAACATCCATGTCTATGGTGCTTTAAACTTTGCCACACACTTCCTTCACAAGTCTATACTGCAAGCACTACAAGTGGAATTATGTTCATTTTACAGATGAGGG